>MKEJ01056283.1:0-25993 GCA_001753735.1 Embelia ribes
TTTTTTTTTTTTTTTTGGTGAATATATGATATTCATACAAACTCTATTAGTATTGAAACAGTATATAAACTAATTATATTATCTATAATTAGCTACATCACATACTCTCTTTTTCCCTTAAAAAAAGGTGAGCATAATCAGTTTTTAGAATTTTTTAGTGTTCATTGAATTTGTATTATTATTATTATTATTATTATTATTATTATTATTATTATTATTATTATTATTATTTATTTGTTAAACTTGCAAATTTCAAAATTGCACCAATGAGGCCCAAAATGGTGCTGAGAGGTCCGGCCCATTACTTTTCTTATTTTCCCTCTTGGGCGAGTATGCGGGTCCTACATAAAAGCGCGATCCTCTTCCCTCGCGATTTATTTGCGAGTTTTTCCCCCGCGAAACAAATTTCAGAAGCAGAGAGAGAGAGAGAGAGAGAGAGAGAGAGAGAATGGAGGAGAAGACGGATGAAGCAGCGCTGAGGAAGACACGTGTCGCCATTAGAAGTGCCAAGGCAGCTCACCTTCTCTCTTCTCTCAAGAATCGTCACCTCGATTCTACTATCAAAGTAATGCAACAGGTCTCCCCACTCTCTATCTAATTGACTTTTCAGTAAAGATGTACGTACTAAAATTATATATAGATGTGTTTGTGTATTCATGAAGCTGATGCAACAGGTCTCCCTCTCTTTCTCTCTCTAATTAAATTTTGGAAGTAATGTATGTACTAAATAATATGTATATACGAGTTTGTATAATTTCGATACATGGAGGTGCCAGGTGCGGGTACTAATAATTCAATTATGTATGTGCGTGCTTGTATATACATGAAACTGATGCAACAGGTCCCCCCCTCCTCTGTGCAATTGAAATTTTAATAGAAATATACATACTACAAATTATGCATATACGTGTTTATATTTTTGATATGCGATTCATTTTACATGATTTTTTATTATTCTATTTACCTGGAATTGTAAATCTGTAACAGGAGGAGGAAAAGCTGAGGAGGGAGAATGAGGAGCTGAGGGTGAAGCTGGTGATGTCGAAGATGAAGAATTGGAATATCAAACTCTGTGGGTTGGCTGAGTTTGTCTTGAAGGTGGTGCTTTGTATCGGTTTCTGGTCACTACTCGGTTTGCTCATCGCCTTCGGTTTCTTCTGAGATATTGGTATATTGATTGGGAAAGTTTCTGATGTTGAAATTTTATCTTCATAAATAGATAGAATATAATAAGATTTATTGTTGTTTTGAATTCTGTTCGGGTTAGTTCTCAGTTTACACACTGCAAATGGTATATTCAAGCAATTAGATAGTTTGTTCTCAGCCACTTCTAGTGCAAATAACTACGGATAGTCCTGCTAGGACTGAGGCACAGCCTGAAGATAGGCAATACTCTTTTGTGACAGGTTCCAATGCAGCTCTAGTTGTTGTAAACATGTGGCGTGGCATTTCATTTGCTTGGATATAACTTTGTCGTAGAGGACCTGCTCGGATATAACTGTGTCATATAGGACCTAGACCTAGCACATGGATGATGAGGTAATGTGATTTTGTATTTGTTTAAAGAGTTTGTGTTAACAATGCTGTGCATTCTTAATCTTGAAAAGCAACTTCGTGTCTGCATATCAGGCTGCGTATTTGTATTGAGTGAAATGACGTGATCCTATATTGAGGTAATTTTTGTACATGGGAAATTCGCAAAGTACGCATGAATAGCTTCAGATTCCCACAAAACCTCCTACCACAATATATCATATATCTGATGTCAATCTCACATTCACATCTGTTCCAGAATAAGCTTGCAAGTACTGAAGTATGCACTTGAGTACATCATAGTTCTATAGCCTAAAAACACCCCACTTTGGAAGTGGCATTTGAGTACAGTACAGAATGGAATTTACACTAAAGAGGAATATGTCTATTAACATGGGAGTGAGTGAACATTTTTCTTCAATCTCTTGTATAGGACATATAAGCCGTATGCTGTACAGTGAGCAGCCCAGATCTGCAGGAACAATTTTCTTCTATGCATTGTGTGTAATCTGTTGAAGCTGCATAGTAAATGAAATACACATTAACATGATTGAATGCCAGAAATTATGCTAAGAAATGGCTGAGATGTCAAACTTCCAGACTTAATATGTCAATAACAGTTCCTATTATCTAACAATTGAGAAAGGGAAACAAAGAAACGCTCTCAACGATTTTGACATGCCATCAGTTAATATCGCCAATAAGAATGGCTGCACAAAACATGAATATCTATTAGGTCATGAATGATTATGCAATGTAAAATTATCCATTCTTATATACTTCATCACAATGAGCAATGAAGAGATGTCTCTGGAATATTGCCAACTGTCATAAAGCAGCTGATAGGAGCTCAATGACACAATCCTTGACTACATAAATCTTCAAGGTAATGAGGTAATGGGTGACATTATTATATTTTAAAAATTTTCACAAGAATATTATCTTCCTAAAAGTTAAATAAGAAATATATTTACCAAGGATTATGCCTGGAAGAGCCATGGCGTGGTGGGATATACAAGAGCACAAGAATTTAGGAACTTGAAAAAACTGCATATTTGAACAAAAATAATAAACTACCTCTAATCAAATGCGTAGGGATCATCAGCATATGGATTCAAAGACCCTTCTGAGAACAAATCACCTATGTTGGAGGGCTTTGTCTTGCCTCCCTTGATGCCCTGCATTAGGTTCAAACTCATCAAAAACCACTTGTGTCGATGAAGCAAATAATTGGCTACAAACAACCACAAAGAGGACAGTCTTAGCAGAGGAGAGAAAAGGAAAATTTGCAGCATTTGCAGTTAATGGCATTATCGTATTAGCTACTATCAATTTTAAGAATTTAATATCAGATGCAACTAATTCAGACCAACTCTGAAGAAAGCTACTCACTAGCAGTAGCATAATCAAAGATGAGTCTAAGGTTACACGGCACCAATGTTTCCAATAATCTAGTAGATATCGAACAGTTGAAACCGCCTAGATGGTACGTAAAATTCTTGGTTCTTTTTTATTTGAAATCATGAGTGCCACATTTTAAAGTATACAATTCATTGTTGTGGGAACAATACTTACCTTGAGCATAGCACTTGGGGTGTTGACTTTAGGAGTTTGCCTGTTCTTATGCTTTCTTGGGTCCTACAATAACACAGCAAAATTTTAAAGAAAAAACAAAAATGCAGAGAATCAATTATGCTTCCAGTCCCTATTCCTATGGCAGACAGGGAGTTTGTTTCTTTCAGAAACTAAAATTACATACCCCAAACATGACAGTACTCTTTGTTTTTCTCCTCTTGGTAATTGTTCTCCCATTTGCGGTTTCAACTTCATACTCATGATGTGTTACCTACTAGGACCGAGAAAACCAAATGTCAGGTGACATGCAATAGATTCCAGCCTGAATGCATGTATGTACTGTCTCGCCATCTGTAACCTCACTCAGACCTTGAACTATAATAAGGCATATTATAGTGACTGCACTATTCAATATGCACAATAAAAGAATCCGTATAGCACAATAGTAAAGCCACATAAGAGAAACAACTCACCTTCCTACTGTGCTTAGGGACATTCATTACACTTCCAGGCTTCCCCTTCTCCCCTCCCTTCAACAAGTTTGTCACTGGAGTCTGTGATTCCCTTGGGCAATAAGGTGAATCCTGATGGCCACACCATGTACGAGATTAAGATACATATAAAATAAAGTTATTAAAAGTGAATGAAACTAGGGGAACTGATTGCACTTTCTCTACTACCTCTGGTTCAGTCTCCACATTGACTGGAGCGCGCTGACTTCTCTTGTTGCCATCAGAATTTCTTGTCTTTGAATAATTCTGAAAATTTTAAACATATCAACATTTTAAAAAGTAAGGATTGAGTAGCATGAATCTCTCATCAGTGCACGAATGATAGCAAGTTGATAAGCCTTCCACACAGATAGAAGAATATGTGCATTGTCCAGACATTTTATAATCTAAGAGTGTCCCTTAAACCCAAACAGGGCAGTCAAAAATAGCGCACAGAAAAACTAGAATAACAAAAGATAACGACTGAGGAAGGGCAGAGACTGATCTGGTTTAAGGCACACATCGCACAATGCTGTAACTAACAGAGATGCAATAGCCCTGTTTTTCAATAATTTCTTTACAAAGGCTCTATATCGTTCCAACCTTACTCATGTTAGTTACTTCAAAACTATGAGATGGGCCGCTCCTTGTCTATCGTATTTTCATTCCTTAGCTGCAGTAAGCTATCACAAATTGACCAAACACGTACACTATTGTGGATTTATCAACCTATTTACTTTCATGGTGAGAACTAGTTATATGACCATAATATACTCAAAGGCAATATATTGGAAAGATTGTGTAGAAGAAAGGTAGCTTAATGCCTAGATCAACTAAGCCGAAGAGGAATCCAGTGTAGCTAACTCACAAACCTTAATTTAGGACCAACTGCTCATTATATTTATACGGGAATGACCTATAAGACTATTTGAACTGAAGAAATACACGCATGGATTTGTAAATTGGAAGTAGTACTAGTGCACTGCCATAATTTTGTTAATTCACATAGGAGTATGGAGGTCATAGTTATGCAGTCACAAGTTGAAAACGATATAAGATGGCTGACTAAATTTTCCAAAAAAATAAGATACATGTTTCCCATGTAGAAAGAAAATTAGCTTAAGATTAAATACCAGAATAATAATGAAAACAAGGATACTTATATGGTCAATTGGTCGACGTGAAACCAAACATTAACAGAGAAATGATGGGTGGAGCTATATGTAGCTAACCTTTATCGAATTTACTTCTTGATCATCCTGTGGCTTGTCACCCATTACTTTCCACTGCAATTGCAACAACGCCCTTTGCTTTTCTTCCTGTTATTTGCCCTTATGATATCAAAAAGAGCACGTCAAACTAATTACATACAACAATATAAAAAATATCAACCTTGTCTTTCTGGGCTTCCAACTCTTCTTGAAGTTTCCTGCATTCATCTTCATGATTACTCCTTAAGGACTTTAAGTGACCTTCATACTCAGTCTTGAGTTGCATAATTTTCTGGAGAAATTTATTCAATAGTTAGCCATGGGAACAATCTTCAGAGTCAAAGACTCAAAACTTTGCGTCCATATATACCTGTCTCAACTCATTTTCGGCTTGAACTTTAACACGCTTTAACTCTTCACTGTGGTCGGATTTTAAAATCATTTCCCTTTTATCATGATCCTGCTGCATGCGGGTAATCTACAAATTGGACATTATAATCATCAGTGACTTCATTTGAAGTTCTAACTCAGAAAAGTTTATGAGAAACTAAATTTAAGTTGTACAGTTGCAAAACCTATGCAAAAAGTGCCATCAAAATTTAAAAACCTTTTCCTGCTTACCAGAAAAGTGAATTTGGTAGATAAGCAGAAACACTTGCTCTTGTAAAATCAATCTTCGTTTTAGAAATCAATGCCATTTAACTTGGAGAAGATCCAAATTGAGTTGGTTGACTATTTGCATCACTAAAATTAACAAGACAAACAGATTTTCTCATCCATGGATCATTGATGTTTTTCTCAGTTATTCATAGGAAAAGGTAATCACAAAGAAGAAGGTGGTTGATGATATTTCTATATGCTGTTTTGGGACCACTAAAATTCGAAAAAGAAAATCCGTATACTTGCAAAGTGATTACCGAAGCATTGCAACAGATTGAATTACTTTTGAAATATAGTACATATAATAATGTATAGCAATTACTAAAAGTTGGTCCATGCCCTCCGTCTCCCTTTTCCTTTAACTGCCTGACACATGAGAATTATTTAATGTAATGCAGACATATAGACATGACTATTTTATAAGTTGTTTGAAATTAAGGGTTTTGAGTCACTGAGACATTAGTACTCCTTGTTTTTTTTTTAATCTTCTGCATTTAATCCGCTGCAAGTGATGACGGTGTGGTATAAAATTATGGTGACGTACAAGAATTGTTCTTTAACATTCACATTCCCAGGTTTCTATACTTCAGATAAACTATAAACGTTGCAATAGAAGGAACAATAAATAACACAGCAGAAAGGTTGTCCAATATGTGTTTTTACAATCACATAAACTGACATTTTTGAACTATGACTAATGGTTCAGACACAAATGCCATGCAAAACCCGCTCTTGAGTACCGTGTTGTTCTCATTTTCCTTTTATATTGTGGGTTAGATGACACTTAAAATAGGTTGGTGATATTAAAATTATTGTTTGACTTGCACTGATGGAATGGTAAATATTTATTGGTAATACCAAATAAATGCTTCCAGGAAACAAATTTCCTCAACATACTATATATATAATTAAAAACTTACATACGTGATTATCAACTATATAAACTGAATAAACAATAGTCCTAGGAAAATAAAAGGCATTCCAATTTTAGTTTAAGGTCCAATTTTGTTAAAATATATATATGCTAGAGTGCAGTTTGCGTGATGCGCGGGGTGTGTATATTATGTTATTTTTATTTTATATTAATTTTAATTATTTTTGGTAATTTTTTTTTTATATGGCATCTTGCATTTCTTGTTTATAACTTCATAAAAGATCGAATTCAATAGGATTTAAATTATGATAATATTTTTACGTAAAATTAAGTTTATTTAGGTTAATTTTAGGTATGTGAAAATTATTGTTGATTATGATAATATTATAAAACTTTATGGAGAATTTTAGATTGGTTTGAATAAATTTACAAAAATAATTATTTTCTAGAAATATTTAGATTCTTAAATATAATTTTAATAAGTTATATTATGATAAGCTATCTTATAGTTATATATATATATATATATATATATCTTGGGGTTGTGTGTAATCTTGTAGAAAATTTAGTTTTAGTAATTTCTATTATGGTAACTAGATATCTAAGTGTATATATAATTTCGATTATGGAAAGTTTTATTGTCTTAAACTCCTAATTTAATGGGACACGTGTCAAACAATTGCAGGAACAAATGTCGTGATTAGAGCGATATAGTTATAAGAGACAACTTTTATATACACTAGATTGTAGCCCGTGCGATGCATGGTGTATTTTGTGAAATTTTTTCCAAGTAGAATTACAATTTTGTTATATTATTTTTGTTTTAATAGATGATCAAAAATAAATATTGTATGAGAATTGTTAGTTAACATATAAATAGTTATACTATCATATAAATAGTTATACTATTTGTTACAATTATGCAATTTGAAAATGGAAACAAATTTTAAAAATCAAAAAGTCCATAACAATTGGGTTTCCTTAATTTTTGTAAAAGTAACAAATATATTAGGATAGAAAAAACCAAAACACAAAATAGTACAAAGAAATGTAAAATACCATAAAATGCTCGAAATTTAAGGAAAAAAATATAGAAAGAGAAAAAGTTAGTTGGCGCACATACAGTCAAAAAAGTTGTATGGCAATTTTGATTTTAAACATACGTCAAGACTGAAAATTAAAAAGAATAATAAATAATACTAAAGCAATCTAAAACTATGTAAAATAATTCAAAATCATAAATAGAAGATGTCAAAAATTAGTTGGACATACGTGAAGTCTGAAAAATAAATTGATAATAAATATTATTAAATTAATCTAAAATTATGGAAAATAAATTGAGAATCACAAAAAGAATAGATCTTGGATTGAAATTTGAAGTCCATAGCGTTGGAATTTTCTAGATCTTGTAAAGCAAAAAATATATATTTAGGATTTAAAGGAACTTAATAAAAAAACTTATAAGTAAAAGGCACAAACAAGTTAGTCAAAAAATATAATATACAAAATAATTTGTAGAATCATAAATAGATGATTATACATAGAACCAAAAATCAAATATCATAAAATTCATAGCGATCTAATTAGTTTGGATCTTGTAAAATACCAAATGTATTAGGATAGAAAAAAATAAAAATAAAATTGAAATAACGATAGAATTGAATATAAAACATCATAACTCTTAAAAGTACATTGAACGAAAAAAAAAAGTTAATGGACATGCTTACACTAAAAATATAGATACATGACAATTCCAATTTGCTTGCATACCTTAGTATGGTAAAACTATTTTAAGTAAATTTATAATGGGACTATAAATTTTAAAACTTAAAATTGTAATTCTAATTTAACAAATATAAGAATTTAAAAATATGTACAACAAACACAAAATTTAAAATTTAAAGAAATAGAGTACATGTAGTAAATATATGATAGAATAAAAGAAAATGTATGCATGTTTTGTTATGTTCACGGTAATATTGTTCACTTTTTTGTTTTTTGAAATTTATTCTTTTTATCTTTTTTTTTTTCAACACTAAATTTTTTTATCATATGATATTTTTTCTTTTGTAATTTTTTTTTCGGTTAATCCTTAGATTTTTCTTTTGAACAAATATGTAATAGGATATATCTTATTTATTCTTTTGTGTCTTGGTAATTAACATTTCATTTTTTATGCTTAGGATTTAGGGTTTAAAATTAAAATGATAATCTAACAAATTCAACCATATGAAAAACAATAAAAATGCAACTTTATATACTACATTGTATATCATCTTATACTTATTATAATTATGAATTTTCAATTTTTTTTTATCTTCATATGTTATATTATAGAACATTACTAAAATAATATCATCTTTTCTCATAAAAACACTTATACAACATATTATGTTTTTTTTAATCTAAAATAATGCTTCCTCTGCTAATAATTGTGAAAAAAAATCAATTGCCAAAATAATTAAATATTAATTACTCAAACTATTCAAAATAGTACTCTAGAATCGTATGTTCATTTTTTGTTACTTGAAAACCAAGTAGTATCAAATATCATAAACTTGGTAGTAATGATTTCTTGAACTTAGTAATATATATAGGCTTGAAAAAGTAAAAAAAGCCTACACACAATATAAAAATCTAGTGTGCCGCAATTCATGCAATGAATAAAACGAAATTATAGCAATGCACTACTATGAACATTTGTGGATCATTGGGATTTTTTGTTACCTTATGAATCATATTACTCTAAAATTATAATAAAAAAATATACATGATATTGTAGAGAAGCTAAATCATAACTAATTGACAAATAAAAAATCAATTGGGAATTTACCTCTCTACCGTGTGCTTGAAAGGTATTTTTTTCTCTTTGCCTTGGGTTTTGGGGGTATTTTATAAATTTTATTTTGGGTTAAAGTGATTTTATTTTGTGAATCTATTAATTATATTGATATATCCTATGTTTTCACATATTTTTCCATGTATATGGATTTAATTTGAGAACCTTCAACATTTCCCAGTTTCTATCTATTCCAAATATGCATAGATTGATAAGGGTGAATCTGCGTATATAAATTTATGTGAATATATATATATGTGTGTGTGTGTGTGTGTGTGTTCTTTAAATAAAAATAGACACATGTCAGAAAAATGAAGTGACACTTGTCATAATTAGAGTGATAATAGCATCCACGTTTCGATTACATAGAGAGACACTTGTCGCGATTAGAGCGAAAATAACACAAAGTTCAACTTTTATATTAATACAAGATAATAAGATATATATATAGTTTTAGAATCTTTGTGTACATTACATCACATGCCTTTTTACTATGCATATATAAGAACCGATGATGAGCACCATATGTTATATAAACAACTAAAAAAGCATTCCGTTATTATATTGAAACCCAGGCTGCAAAAAATACAATTATAGAAGGAAGCTCATATATCTCTGGCTTTAAAAAAGTTTTGACTTAAACTGCTCGAAAGTAAACAAATAGTATAGCAGGGAATATCAAGCAATAAATGCAGTCCAATTCATTTATCCATTCTTTGGGTAATCATATATTCATTGAGTATTGTTCAAGAACAATGAACTTGCTTTAGTTCTAGATGCTTACCAAAGTGGCATGTTCCTCCTGTATGCGCACCAAATACTGTTGTGCTTCTTCCTTGCATTGAGCTACGATCTCTTCTTGCTTGCTTTCCATTTCTTGAAGTGTTCTCTCAGCCTGGATGTCAATCATGCAAGCAATATAATTTCCAAGAGATAGATCCTTCCACTTAAAACGAATAAGATTAAACCTTTTCTTTCTCTAAATTAAGACTCTCCAGCTTATCAGCCTCAAACTTTCTTCGAATATCATTAATGGCCTGAAAAAATTAAATCCAAAATAAGATAAAGAAAAGAAGAAAAAATTATAGAGAAGCAATAAAGGAAAATGGTAAATCTTAGTACCTGGTCATTTCTCTGAGATAATTCCTTCAAATGTCTTGAGAGCTCGGATTGTTTGCTTTCTAGCATCTGATCATATTGTCTCTTAGCTTCTGCAAGTTTTTTTTCAGCATCAGCAAGTGACACCTGGACCTGTAATCATTTATTGCATTAGTTTCTCTTAATATATATATAGATATATATATATACTCTTAATTATGTAATTCTAAAACTACTTTTCTAATATAGTGGATGTAAATTCAGAGAAACCTCTGATTTCTGATCTTCCAGCACTTTCTCTCTTTCTTTGCATTGAAGAATAAGCTCTTCCTTCTCCTCTAGAAGGGTTTGAAGATCGCTGACTTGCTTCTTAATCGAATCAACTAGTTGCTCATTTGTTTCAATCTTCTTTTTCAGACTATTCACTTCTTCCGATTTTATATGTATCTCTTCCAACAGCTTTGTTGTTGAATCTTTACTCTCCGACTCTAATGCTGAAATTTTTGCCAGCGAATCTTGCTGCAGGTATAAAACATCCCAACAAAAACTGTTAAGCATACCAATATCGATGAAATGAAGAGTGCTGGATATATGATTGAACATACCAATTTACTCTCAGATATGCTTGAGGTATAGGATAAAGAGTTAATTTTCTCCTCCGATGTAGCGATCAACAACTCCAATTTAGACTTTGTAGAAAGAAGACTTTCAGATTCTGATTCCAATCTCCGTATTTTCTCTTCTGCTACATGAATATCTTCTCTATACTGTTCCAGTGCTGATTCTTGATCTTTCTGAAGTCCAATGACTTTGCCACTTAACTCCTCATTAATCGAACATAAGGTATCTTTCTCTGAGGTAAGAAGCAAGAATTTGTTGTGAATCTGATCATATTTCCTTTGAGCACACTGCCAAGCAAGGTCTTTCTCCTCCTGAACAAACTTACAGCAAGAATCATGAAGAGCATTTAGCTGAACAACCTTTTCCAAAAAGGCAGCACTTTGATCATCCAGTTCAATCAACTTTGCAGTCAGCAGGTTGATAAAATCTTCAAGTTTCTTTATCTCATGGAGAGCCATATCCAGTTGTCTTATGAACTTCTCATTGCTGGATATGAGATCACTCTTCTCTTTCAATAGGTTCTCTTCTGAGATTCTCAAGCTTTTAAGATCGTCATTCTTCAATCTCAAACTAAGATGCAAGTTTTCCATCTTCGAGTTTAAGCTTTCTATATCCAATCGATTTGCTTCAATAGTTGCTTCTAAATGTTTGACCTTATCATCTGAGTGCAAAATAAGAGGCACCTTAATTAATACAACTGATATCACAAACAGTTGCAACTCAATGGACACCAATCTTTATGATCTAATAGTTCCAACAACCAGGGGCGGAGCCACGAATACAACATGGAGGATGCTGTCATAGAAATTATTATGTGAGGCTAAAATATTATTATGGGGGCTGTTGAAGCCACATATAAAAATATTTACACCAATACAAAGGACATTTAGAGGTTTTCAAAATAATGGGGGGTGCTATAATCCCCCCTTGGCAAACTTTTGGCTCCATCCCTGCGAACTACTTTCAAAGCACATCAACATTTGATCGGGCTGTCTTTCAGTTGGAACGTGCACTATTTATTTATATGGCTAAATAATAAAACTCTTTCAGAATGATAGAAGTATGCATAACTTATAATTAGATCTGTTTCTTCAGTCAAGGCACTCGATACATTTCTAATGGAACAGAAGTTATTTGTATTTGGATAACTATCTAGGAGAGCCTCCATACGTCTTTCTAAATATACATACACAGATGTGATAGAGAGAAAATGCAGCCTGTAGCACTGACACACCAAATTGGAAGGACATAAGTACAGGTGAGATGTATAAGTTTGCAAGTATTAGCCAACAGCCATGCAGATGAGAAGCTCCCTTTACCTCCGGAGTCAGGAGAGGGAAAATCAAAATCTATTTAAAGATATAATATCTCTAGAACGATACCGCACCAGATTCTGATACTTGGAGCAGAGTAGAGGACATGTGGATGTAGTAGCATGCATAGAGTTTAAGAAAATACTCTTCCAAAGGAATAGAATAGGCCAGCTTAAAAAGGAAACAGAGAAATTGAAGGCAAAATCTTATCAAGGGAGCATTTGTTGTTCAATTTAAGTGACAAATGACCCAGGACTTGAGGAGTTCAGAGACAAAGTTATGTCGTTGACCAGATACTGAAAATTTTTCCCATCACCCAAACCAAAACAGCAAAAGAAGAAAAAACAAAGGAAGAAAGGAAACAGATAAGATGAAATGCGACCCACCTGCATATAATTGCATCCTTGAAAACTAAATCAAATACTCCTTTAAGAGTAGCAAGTGAAAAAACCTTGGAGGAACGATTGCTCCTCAAAAGCATCATTGCTTTGGAAGAAAAACAATAAAATTCATGTGCAATATCTCTATCATTTCTTGTTAGTTGTCAATGCAGCAGTTACAAACAATTGACACAAAAGCAGATTTCTACTTGATGAAAGTTACAACTGCTCGGAATTAGATATGAATGCTAGTGTCACAGACCCAAGTAACGGTCAAATTCATTAATTTCTCAAGTTAGGACAGCGTTAGCAACAAGAGGTGTTAATAAGTCAGGAATTGCATGCATCATTATTACAAAATTACTATGACCGACTTGTTAAAGGCAGTACTTAATGTGCTACATGGTTCTTCAAAACCCATTTCCTTTAAGTTATTCTGATGTAAACGTCTGCTTAAAAAACCGATTACAGGTTCATACCAGAATATATCATAAAGAAAGACAAGATCACTAACAAACTAGCACATGCCTTTACGACACACAGCCATAAAAATTCTAACCTTTTACTTCAATGAGATTGGCAGCTTCGCAGAGTTCATCCTTAAAAGACTTCTCATTCTCTTGTTTCTCAATGCTGAGTTTTTCAAGCTCTTCCTCACCTGCATTCAACATTTACTTTTTCAGCTATGATAAAAGCATGGTAAAGCCGAACAATCAGGTCTTTTTGCTGCAATACATAAGACCAGATTAGTTTGCTACCAAAAGAATTTGTAAAGGTATGGGTTTTTGTCAAGGAAAGATATATTACACTTTCTAACAGCTTCCTCGGAAGCTTCTAACTTCATAGACAAGGTCTTCATCTGCTGATGCAAATTTTCAAGAACTGATGCACTTGCAGATAGCTTATTCTCAAGAAATTCCTTGTCTTTCTCACCTGAAGAAGCATATTCAAAGCACTAACTAATGTAAAGAACATATACAAAGCAAGATACAAGAGAAATAAAAGAAAAATAGTAACACACCATTGTGAACTTGACCAGCTAAGTGCTGCAGAGTTTCAGTTAACTGATCGCAGAAAGTCTTTGTCGAAGTGAATTTAGACTCCAATCCTTTCCAAAGCTTTTCATCTTCTTTCTGTTTCACCTTGAGTTTGGCATTTTCGTTAATTGCGTTCTGAAGTTTATTCTCCAATGCATGTATATACTCCGTTAACTTCTTCAGCTTAGTATTCTGCAGGCATCAGAGTCTTTAACACCAAACTACTCATCCAAATCAATTTAGAACTTCCAACGTAAATCAGTAGCATGCCATTTTCGATAGCATTCACTGTTGCAGTAAATGCACATATCTAGTGCACTACACATATGTGTTCTTGTCACTTATTCAGCCAGTAAATACTACAACCCGAATCAAATGAGGTCCTTCCTTCCTCCAAACAGGATACATGCCATTCTTGATAAAATTACACCTGATGTCCAGCATTTGTACTTTTTTAGCATACATTTTTACATGCTGATTATTAAGCACTAATATAGAAAGGTTGCGAATCTAACAACCACCACCAAAACCAAGCCTTAATCACAAGAATTTGGAGACAGCCACAAAGAACAAAATAGTAAATCAAGTTGGGTCATTTACGTAAATAATTCAACCGCACCCGTTCCAATCGGAGGCAAGCACACGTCTTTTCTTATCATTCAACCGCACCCGTTCCAATCGGAGGCAAGCGCACATGTTTTTTCTTATCATTTGTATTCAATGTTTTTAGAGTTCTATCTCTACCTCTTCTTTCCTTTCCCGCATTAATATTCTCTCTTTTCTAATTGATGCACTCACAAGTCACAAATATCCTCATTACATGCCCAAACCAACTGAGATGACGATCTCTCATCCTTTTTTCATTGTAGTCACTCCTAACTTTGCACGGATCACTTCATTATCTTATCTTTCACAGTCTTTCCACACATGCATTTCAACATACACGTCTCTGTTATAATGATTCTTAGTTCCCCAACACTCACTTTCATGCGCTAAATTGTCATGCAACTGTACACATAACTTTCTTTTCATAACCCATAGACATACGGCGGTAACATAAAATTCTCAAATACTTCTCCACTTTATCATCCTGCTTGGATCCTATGGCTAATATATCCTTCTACTCCAGCATTTCTTTATAAATTAACATGAGAAAAAAATGGTTAGTTATGAAGATGATTGGATGTTCTCATGGCATTTGATTATCATACTTGTTCCATGTTCAACCTCTCCTGATATTAATACCAGTGGTGTTTAAAACCCTAACTTGAATTTCTGTAAGTTAGTGTCATGCACGCCTCCATTGCGACTTATGGAACACAAATTCATTCCATTGAAAAAAAACCTCCTTGGAAACAAGGGTAAGATTGGGTACGTCAGACCTTCCCAACCCCGTAATGTGGGAGTTTTATACACTAAGATGTCTATATATATATATATATATATAAATGATCAGTCTTTTGTTCTACCTTGCCATCTAACTTAATTATAGCTAGATCCAACACTTCATCCACTAAAATTGCACTTAATATATTCAAATTTTGATATACTTACCCAAACATTGCAATACACTAAAGCATGTTTACATAGATATAAATTGTCCCTTATTCTCACTCTAGTCTCGTCAATTAAAACTATACCATCATACATCATGACACTTCATTTTGGATGTGTCTAGCCAACTCATCCTTTACTAATGCAAAAAATAGAGGGTAACATTCAGTCTTGATGCAATCCTATCATGATAAGAAAACTAGATGACATGTCACCACACGTTTGACATTCATAACTGCTTCCTCGTATAGTTCATTGATTATAATTATATATCTAAGGGATTTATATTTAATTTTCAAAACAAACCAAATTATCTCTCTAGGAACACTATCATAAGCCTCCCCATATATAGATATCTTTTCCCAGATTTTAATCTCTCCATAAATGTCCAAGTAAATTATAGCTTATGTGGTCGAATAGTCTACACATCCAATTTAAGTTAAACAATTCCTACCTCTAATTCGCAAATATACCATTCTTGATAAGCATACACTGGCTTCCAGTATTTGTGCATATCTAGTATGACCGTATGCTTCCCTAATCCCGATAATAAAGTACTAGTGCAGAGAGGCAACGCACCCAATTAAATAAGTTACACATATCCAATTCAAACAAGACACTGTCAACATCTTAATTGAAAATATGCAATTACCAGAAATACATGCTTCAAAGAATTTGCTGGTAGTCATGTACTAGTATACAAAGCCTATAGATCTATATTAAGCAAGATAATTCCAACAACGTTTAATCGAAAATATGCCGTTCTAGTTTACATATGCACTTGCTTGCAATCAAGTCCTAGCACGAGGAGGCTACACAGTACACATCAAATTGAAATAAGATAATTCCAAACTCTTAATTGAAAATAAGCCACTACGAATAAAATTCATGCCTTCATAAATATATATCACATATGCATTCTCACTAATAATCAAGTACAAGTTTTTGTGAGAGAGAGAGAGAGAGAGGAGATTGTACCGCTAAATCAAGATCAGTTTTCGCAGTAGCTTGCTCCTTCACCAGTTTCTCTGCAGATTGAGAAAATGAATTACACAATCATTCAAAAACTCAAAAAAAAAAAATTCAAAATGTTAATAGTCGAGCAATATTATTCACAAATCACCTGCAGTTAGCTTCAAATTCGCAAAACTTCCGGATGAAACCGAATCCGAGGGAGGCCTCAAAGGAATCGAGTGCCTTTTTGCCGCTGACGTGGCAGATCCAGAGAGCGATTTGAAGTGTTCCAAGCTCTTCATCCCAGATAATCCTGCCAGCTTCTGCATTTCTCTCTACATATGCATATATATGAAGATGTGTATGTATATAGAGAAACCCTAGAAAACGGTTTTTGAAGGTTTCGATTTGGAATTTGAGGAGATGAAAGAGATAGAAAGTGGAACCCTAGAAATTTGTGATCGGAGCTCTAGAGCTTAGAGAGAGAGAGAGAGGAGTTTGTGGGAGTTGAAAATGAATTTGGCGCGAAGGGTACTGTATTTATAGGGTCCGAGTTTTCCCGTTTGATCTCAGGAGGTTTGACCGTTTTGACCGTGATCTGATGCGATTGAAAGCAGACTGAACTGGTCCGACCCGACCCGATCCCAATACATCCCAACAACACAAAATCGAAGGTGGTACTAGAGTTATCAGTTTGTAAAACAGGAGTATTTAAAAACTAGACGGCATGGAATCGGCAACGAAGAAGAAAATTGAAACAAAAGTACTGTTTACAAAATTATGGTACTTAGATGGAACCAAAACGTAAATAAATAAAAGAAAATTTTGTATATCTTTGGTGAAAATATTTTTTAGCATTAAGTCAATAACTTAGGTATATGCTACTTTTGATTTATTCAAAATATTATCTTTACTTAATTGCCAAAATATCAATGACTAAATCATGCAGTACATCTTTAGTTCATATTGATCCAATATGACACCATAAATGTCCCTTGTGTTACTCAACAAAAAATAGGCTATACCTGACGTAATTGATGATATGCTATTCATCGGAATCCATTGTTGTAAAAATCTTCTAATTTGATACTTAATGAAATTAAAACTTCAAAAGTAATGATGGTTTATGGCAAAACTTTTTTGAGTCATTCATTTAATCTATGCTTTCATGATAACTTCATATCGCATATTCTTTCCATGTTAGGTTTACGAAATCACTATGGTATTATCATAATTTGGTGATTGTAACTTGTATCTCGTACAAATCAGAATTACAAAGTTGACGCATTGAGTCTAATTGTATTATGCCGTTTATTCTCCATTAATGTTATATATATATATAAGATCACTATTGATTGTTTAGTCTAGATTTTAATGGGTACACCATTATCTTATTGTATGATTTGGTTTTTTGCCTTTTGACCACTTTCCAAATTCCTCATTACATCCTCTCTTGCCCATTTTGTAGGATGTTTACTGAAACTCAATCACATATCGTATGATATTGTCTATACTTTAACGATTCCTGTAACAACTGACCCTGTTCTTCTCCAATTTATAATCCAACAATATCTTTTTAATCTTATTCTCATGGTCTATAGACCAAGCGTTTCCTCATCTTATCCTTTTGGAAATTATAGGATAGTCGCAACAAACTATTCTTCTCTAATCATCTAGCTAGCCTTCTTCAAAGCCACTACCACATTTAGCACATTTAGAAATTTACGTTCCCCAATCCACTCCTCAACATCCCAAAAAAAAAAAAACGAACTACTCTTATTCTTATCTCTTAGTCTCCCTCGCCTCTAGGATACTACTAACTTAATATTGATAGGATTAGTTTTACTAGAGCCAATATATCTGGCTTGGGAGAAGTCCTCCGCGACCACTCAGGTGTTTTTATTCTAGGATTCTCTCGCCATTTAGGAACTTGTTCTCATACTTTAATTGATATTGATTCTTGTTTATATAGGTCCTAGGGCCATCCATCCTATCTCATCGCCGTGCTTGATGAAGTTAGGCAGCTGGCCAAGGCATTTTGTTTTATAACAATGCATTATATTTACCGAGAAGTAAACATATTAGTTGATGCTTTAGCAAATTGTATGTCTTATTGTACGAACAATTTTGTTTATAATACCACACCAACTTTTTGTACCATTTGCTTCTCCATAATCAATCAGGCGGTAAATTATGTAAAAAGGTGTGTGGAATTTTGTTACGTAATAGGTTCATCTATTTTAATAAAGTCTGGCTATACTAATAAAAATAAAAATAAATAAATAAATAATCATTACATTTGGTCACCTTACATCATTTATGTGTATGTATGTGGCATGTGCATAGACATTCACCGGCAATGCATCAAATTTAATTTTTTCTGTTGTTCGGTAGGTTTGGTACTCCTACAATTTTGGTCGTATTGGTTATTAACCAGATAGTTATTAAGGCCTCTTGATATATATATGTATGTATGTATTTTTGGAAATTCTCTTCATATATTTTCACACAAGGTATATATTGCATTGAATCATCGTATGGTTGTTGGTTGGTATGCATCTTTCGCTAGTGTTATTAGATAATCAATTCATACAAGGAGAGTGAGTGTGCATGTGGTTATCGGCTGGGGGATAGCCGAAAATATAGTTAGTAAATACATATTCAATGTCATATATTGTTGGCAAAGCATAAGATAGCATTTGTCTATTGATTAGGTTGATTAGTCATAGCATTTGCATTAGAATTACCCTTGTTGGCATGGCGGGGGCCTTAATTCGGGATAAGAAATAGAAAAATTAAAAAAAAAAATTAAGTTTTTAACGTGCTATATGTTATTTATTTGTTGATGTTAATAACAAATATCGTGATGTTTTGATGGTTTCCACGCTACAATAAGAAGCAGAGATCTCATATTCGAGATTCGCTTGTTATTTTTTCCCTTTAATTATTATGGATCTAATTTACTAGGTTTTATAGGGTATTTTTTTGTTGGATTCATCACTGGACTGTAGTTGATACTTAGGTTCCAATTGTTCTACATGAATAAACCCAATAGTATGCATACATTAATTTAAAATATTTTTATTTTATTTTTTAATATAATAATTGTTACGTGTCAAAATTAGTTGATTAGCAAAATGATGAAGTTACGTGCAAATTGGCATCTGATTTATCTTTATAAAATTTTGTAATTATAAAAAATTTACTACACCGGTTATGATTTTTTTTTAATTGCATTGAGACTTATAAAAAAAATATTAAAATTAGTACTTTAATCATAAAATCCCAAATTAGTAAATGCATGTAATATTTAAAACTTAAAGATGAAGAGTTTAACATCAAGAGGAGCCCCAAAATTAACAAAAATGGGTCGATTGTTTGGAAATTAACTTTAAACAATCAGATAAATATTTATACCGTAAGGCGGGTGCCTCCACTCTTGCTAAAAATGCCGGTTATACAAAATCAATTTAACTTTCCAAAACGTATATATATATATATATATACACACAAAGTTGCTGATATGTGACTTGAAAAATGAAACATTGTAGTAGTTGAAAAAGATATACACGTGTGAAATCACAAGTGAACCACATGTTGCACTTTCACAGTTCTATAATGCTGAAAAAATCTCAGAAACAAGTCATGAGATAACTGTTATTAAAATGACAATCCATTAATGAAAGAGTAATGTTACGCGTGTTCGCTAATTAGATATACAAATTGTACATATCCGAATATGATTATGTGGACACTAAACACTTGGTATAAAAAAGAAGACCCAACAATTTGCGTACCCAACCTTAGCATTTGCCTTCTTTAGGCAAAGAAACTTGTGGAATAATCATACTTACCACTGGATTTCACGTTCAGAAAATCACTTTCAATCTGAAATTTTGTATTTCCGAAATTTGTAACAAAAATTTGATTTCAAATAATTTCTATAATATTAGAAATATTATAAAAATAAATATATATTTTTTAAAATTATTTTTGTATAATAAAAGTGTTACTTTTATATCTGTAAAAATATTTTACTTGAAAATATATAATCATTTTTATTGTTATATACATTTTTTTAATATATATTACAAATATTATTATAAAATTATGTATTATATAATTAATTAATAATAATATCATTAAGTTTTATTTTTTCTATATTTTTTAGAACTCGTTTTACTTTTTCAATTTCCAAAACCATTCTTGTTTTCAGTTTTTATATCGTCAATTATGGCAATAATGCTCAGACATGTGTCAGTGTCACTGCACTGGTTGCGGAACGAAGAAGGGGACTTGGATGAATTGCACAAGTAAATCTTGCTTACATGAAATATATTAAAATTGGCACAACTATGGTACACGGTTGCATGCTCATATAGGAGAAGTTTGCGGGCATCACTGCGTGACATTTTATGTATATAATAATATGTAGAAAATTTTTATATATTACTATACATTTGTTAACACGGATGAAAGAAAATAGCGATACATAGGAAATAAAAATCAATGTTATAATAAAAAATCATTATCTCTCAAACGTGTCAGCAAATGTATTGCAATATGTAGAAATTTTCTACGTATAATTATGTATAAAATTTTACTCTTATTTATTAACTAGCGTGTAACTCGCGTATTATACATATTGAAAATATAATATTTTTATATTATTATTATTATTTTTAGCATAAAATTATTCTTAATTAATTTTAATTTCTTTTATATTATCTTTTTTATATATTTTTTGTTTGAAATTTCATAACTTTATAAGAAAAAAATAATGCAGAATAAGTTTAAATCTAGTAAAAATCTTTTGCGATATTATTTTTAAAATATTATTATTTGTCAATAAATAATATTTTATTTCCAAATATTTATATTTTGCTAAAATTTTATTTTCTCCCATAAAATATATATTTTTAGGACTGCAAATATTCCCCCAAATAATAACTCATAATTTTACCACCAAAAATACAATTAAAGCCCAAATATCAAAATAAAATCACTTAACTTAAAAATTCATATTTTCTCTCAAAATTTAAAACTTTCAGCTCTAAAAATAATTTTGGAAAATCTCTGGAAAATAATTTCCTTTCATTAAAACAACTTTTAATTTATCCGAAATAGCAATAAATATATAATAAAAACATGCACGGACAAAAATCCCATTTTCCTTTAAAACATTGAATTTTCAAGAATCTGAATTCTCATATAAAAAATCCAAAATTTATTTTTCTTAATTTAAAATTATACAAATCTTCAAAATAATACATGCATGACCTCAAAATAATTTTTTCCCAGAATTCTCTGAATTTACAGAATATCAGTAATCTTACAAAAATTTAAAATTCCCTCATTAATTAAGAAAAAATCTATTTTAACTCAAAAATACTCAAAAATTCTCAATAATTATTCCAAAACTTATAAAAATATTTTTCTTTCACCAACATGTTCAAAAATTCTGATTAACTCCTGGAAAATAAAACCCTCATTTCATCGTAAAATAACTTTTTAATGCTATAGAAAAATTATGCATATCTCTAAATGGATTTAACAAGTATATATAAGATAAATACTCAATTTTATACCTCAAAATTTAATGCTACTATCGAATATGCACCTCCCATGCCCCGTATACGTGTTCCCGAGCTCCATTTCGGCCAAAACCGAGCTCTCAAGCCTCAATTATACTCCCCTCGTAATTTCTTCAACCACTGTGTATTTAGGAATTAATGCCCATCTTAATCACTAATGAGTCTCGGATATGAGACTCGTGAAACTTTTATGTTTGGTAAAGCTACATATAAGTAAACTAGGAATGTAAGAGGTGTGTTACACCTCATATTACACGTGTACTATAAGTACATAAATACATAATTATACAATGAAAACAAATGATTTAATTTGAATTCCAAAATTTGCTAATTAAAATAATTATATATGTATACTCTAATATTTAAAATGGCAAATTTCCTTTTAGTATACCAAAGTATAGGGGTAAATCCAATTGATACACTGGAAAAAAAAAAGTCCAATTGATACACAATTGTATCCAAGATTTGCAAAATTATGCAATTCGTTACATTTTCCGTTTGGGTCTGAGACATTTTTGGATTTTCATTAAAAATTTGGAACATTAGTCTTTTCACAGTCATATTTTCCCGCCAATTTGCATATCTTCTTTCCCCCGTTGAAACCCTAACCCCAGCCCTAGCAAAGTTTCGCGATCTCTTTCTTTGTCTCAGTCTCGCTCTGTCTCTCTCAGCCCTTGCACTATCTCTCCTCCATCTGTCTCAGCCCTGGCCCTCTCTCGCAAAGGTCAACTCGTATAATTACAACTCCCTCTATCTTCTCTCTTATTGTATAATGCATGCAGAAATTTGCCACTACTTGAATCCCGCCATCCAATGCACCTCATGGACAAACTTGAATCCAGGAAGAAGATTTATGACTAGTGAAAGTGTTGGCCTACTTCATAGATGAGATTACTTTGACTTGACCTTCCTATATGTCGACGTTCAAGGAAAGTGGTACCTAGTCTAATTCATAGAATAAATACAATTGAGGCTGAATTGGAGTAAGAAAGGATAAAGCTTCTGTAAAAATGAGAAAATTGTGTTCTGCTTGTTCGTATGTTTCTACTTCATATTTGTCCTATTTCTAACTTGTGGCTAGATGGGACATTGCAAAGGTTGTTTAGATTGCTAGTGGTAGTTGTGATGGTTGTGCTAGTTAGTTGAATGTAATATAATGTATATTGAAAGTAATGTAACACTTATTTGTGGTAGTAGTGTAGTAATTGTTTCATTGGTTTGAAGGATGTTTCATATTTTGAGTGTAATATAATGCAATGCATTTTCAATAATTATCTATTTTATGTATTTCAATGTAATGCTCAAGGCAAAATATGCAATGCAATGCAATATAATAAACTATATGGATAATGCAATGTAATGATCTAGCCCATATGTAATGCTCAACCAATATAAAATGCCATCTTAGAACGACACATTGTCATAACAACAGAATCATCCATTGCTATTGCCATTGCCAAACACAACCATTCATTGTCCTAACAACACAACCACCTATTGCCATCCATTGCCATGCATTGTCATTGCCAAACACAATCATAACCAAAATAACAATATAACTAAACAACATTATCATTGCCAAATACAATCATAATACAAATACAGTCATAAGCAAAATGACATTATCATTACATTGTCATTACCATACATAGCAAAATAGCAAAATAGCAAAATAACTAACACTGTCACTAACATATATTCAAGGCAACAACCACACATAAATTACAAACTTTACAACTATTAATTTCAGCTAGAACTTTTTGGTCTTGGTGGAATGAAGCTACCCTTGTTCTTCATTTACTCTCTCTTTGTCTTCAATTCAGCTATCTTGGTTGCTTTATTTGGTGATACAGATGTATAAAGTTTGCACTTATAGTATACTTGTCATTTTGGCAAATGAGGTGGGGGTGGCTTCATGATCCCTGCATGAAGTAAAGTTGGTGCTTGAGGTACATTCTTAGACTGTTAGGTAGGGATTTGAATGCCAATTGTTCCTCCATATTTAAGAGCATCATCTCCATCTTTTTTAATGGTCAAGTCTATATGGCAAACCTGATTACGCCCTTTCTTTGGAGCATTTTGAATGCTAGAACTTCTTCTAAGTTACAGAAGTAAATGGTCCTTATTAACATAAATACTAAGTAAAGATTTCACTCTGAAATTAAACGAAATTAATACCAAATGCATACCTCGGATTTCTAAAGTGTTGATTGTTGTCTTCCCATATCAGATTGTGCACAACTTCTACTCAGCAATAAAATATTATTAAGTAAATTATTTTAACAAGAAGCTATTGAAAGAAAGAAATTAGTAAGTATGTAAACATGTCTTATATTAGCTTTTACAGAGCTTTGACTCTTTAATCCCCCACAATTCATCAGTAGTTGCAATTTCAAACCACAATGCTTCATCATAGAGTTTTGGCTCCACTGTATCTTTTTATAGCTTTGGCTCATATTCCACTAGATTCATTGTTTTAATTTCTCCATATTCAATATCCTCAGGCTCATCGACCGAATGTTCATGTCTCTGAGTATCTTTCTTCCTTGTCTTAGCCTCGTTCACCTTTGGTATCCCACAAGTGCTCTGGTTATATTCTATTTGTCCACATTTTTGGCAAGTCATTTTCTTTCCCTTCCTTCTAGTCTTTTGCAACTCATTCTCTTTTTGCTCTTTTTTCTCATCTGGGTCTATTCTCTTAGCCTTCTTTGGCCTACCAAGTTATGCAAGCATAATTGGAGGAAGAACTCTTATCTTGTTGGTTCTTAGTAACAACTCCTTCCCTTGACATGGAATTAAGACATTTGAATAGGTTCTCATATAGTCATCCCTACTATAGCACTTGTGAACCTAATCATCTGGTGGTTTGTTCAAATAATTCGTAAAGGCCACAACATGGACACATGATTTTCCACACAGTTCCCATATTCTACATCTACATGTATTCTTCTCAAAATCAACAGCAAACCTAGAACTGTTCATACCCCTCACCTCAAAATTGACGTGATCCGAATCCCTATAAACCCAAGGAAGTAAGCCACAAAGGGAAACAAAGTAGATAAAAAATACACAATACAACTCGAAATCACAAAATGCACAAAATCTCCACATATTGAATATATTAGAGTTGCGCTTCCCTGCACAAATCTACAATCTGTTACATATATACAAAAGCCACAAAGGCATAAACTTCCCAAGTCTACGATACACAAATTAAGTATGTTGCTTGTCCAAAATACTTACTTATACATAAGGTTCCAAATTCTAAACACGATAATGTTGAAGCTACAATGCAATTATAACTAATCTCTATTATATTGAATATTCAACATAACAAAATACATGGTCATTGATTAGTCCTTAAAATTGTACTAATTAAGAGTATAATGCGACACATTTAAGTTATTTATCTTGCATATATTGTGTGGAACTTGTTATATTTGGTATTACGAGTTTTGATTTATTTGATGCAGATAAAGAGCTTAAGTGGACGTTTTACGAGGCAATAGATGCAACAGTGAAGATGTATGGATTTTCAAGGCTCAAGGTGATGATTTTAGGCTATTAGAAGACTTGCAAATGAGTAAAAGTGATAAAGGAAGTGTAAAAGAGGAAATTGAAAAGTTTGCCAGCTAATCAATCGAAATCATCAAACTGATCAATCCAATTTCAGTTGGATTGATCCAACTGCTTCCAATTTAGAATCCAATTCAACAAAGGATAAATGCAGAATAGGAAGTTTTAGATATTTGTAAATCACGAAACTCCAGAATAGTCAGTTTTTAGTATTATATAAAGGATTGATCTTATTGTTTAGTCTCATTCGTTATTCATTATTAATTATTCTCTTCTATTCTCTTTCTATCATTTTGGTGGAGATTTTGGAGAATTGTAGAGATTCAAGCATTCAATAAAAGTTTGTGAGTTATTCTTTTTATTTAATTAATTGTTTTATTTGCATAGTAGAAGTAATGATTTCTAGTTCTCGTAGTTTAGATTCGTTTTAATTGTCATAATCGTAGTTGATCATTATTATTCCAAGTTATATCGGTTAATTATGGATTGTTATTCAATTATTGTTATTGTCATCATTAATATGATAGGCTAGGGCTATTTTCTTACTTAGGGGATGAAGATGATTTAACGGATTTAAACTAACCCTAATTGATGAGTATGTTTTTAATGAAATTAATATAAAATTGAATTAGTCTAAAGTCTAGGGTTTTTAACCTATCTGAGTACCTTAGAAATCATCTATT
>MKEJ01056293.1:0-16580 GCA_001753735.1 Embelia ribes
TTTTTTTTTTTTTTTTTTTTTTTTTCTGGGTATCGTTAAACCCTCGTCTAATTTCATCAGATCGCTTGCTATTGTTGATTAAATTTCATTTCTTGTACAAAATCAGCTTTTTTTTTAAACAATTAAATTATGTCTAACATTTTCCCCCATTTCCCCCTTCGTTAGCATGATTAAGTTTTTAAGTGAATTTAAGAGCATTCCGACTGGCCTTTCTCATTTAATTACTACATTATAGAAACCTATTTCTCATATTACAAATCTACATTTTAGAAATTGTCCACACCAGTTTTTCTATAAGATTTGTAATAAGTTATTACAATAATTTTATATCATAAAATAAAAAACGAAAATATATTTTTTCGAATCTTAGTTAGGGTTTTATAGATTCCATGAAAAAAATTATTTTTTTAATAGAAAAATTATGAATAATAGATTTTTCCATTAAAAAATCTACCGATTATTTGTGGAAAACTTTCTATAAGATCAATGTGGCTCATTTCTTACCTTGGATTTTTCATTTGAGAAATCAAAAGGTTGAAACTAAATATATAGAAAGACTGTTGTGAATGCTATAACAAGCTTAGAGTATCTTCTTCTTTTTCAATTAATCCCTACAATTTGGCTTGATTCTGGCTTGAAGTGGAATGAACGACCTTAGAACATGAGTGAGATAATCCCTGGGGCAAAATTTGCAGTATTTAATGTTAATCCCTAGACCTCAAAATAGAGGCTAGGAAATGGAGGCTGGTATATGGAGAATGTATTCAATATACCCGGGTTTGAACTATGTTTGGACCTCAATATTTTTGGCGTTTGAATATGTTTGGATACACTGTTAGTAGCATTCCCTTGGGATTAATTCCTAAAATTTAGAATTTTCTTGTATTTAGGGGCACTGGTGCTAGCGCCCTTCCCCAAAAAGATTGGATTTCAAGGAATTGTGAAACCTTGGCCTATTTTTATCAAACCGTATGTTGTATGCTTCGGAAATTTTCCATTTCTTGTACAAAATCAATGTGCATGCTAATATGCAGGATGCTTTTTTGGATAGGTTTGAACAACCTCTGAGCATGAGTGAGATCATCTCAGGGGCTGAATCTGCCGGATCCGATGCTAGTAAAATTGCAGAAGTGAAATCATGGCTTGCTTCTCAGTTTGATGTGGCGGGTAAAGAAGTGCCCAACTTTGAGTACACACCTCGGAGTGTAGCTCATCTGCATAATCTTGCCACCCTCTCTCAAGCCAAGACTCAAGCTGCGGGAATCGTTGCTAACGACTTTCGTCAAAAAGCTGCTGAGTATCGCTCCCAAGGTAGTTTGTTGTGGTTCTCAATTGGGTTTAATTGTTTAAAATTTGTTGTTTATTTTTTCCACTGGTTTTGAAATTGAATGTGTCTTAGAACTTCTGAAATCCACTTTCGCTTTCATATCAGTTTAATTTTTGTGGGAGATTAGGTTTTATGAAACAAGCAAAAACAACTCTTATAACGTCTAGGAAACTGGCGTATTGTCGTGGAAATTCCGTAACTGATTTGAGAGCCAACTCTCCAAATGCATTTGCTGCACTATTTTTTGTATGCAGTACTAGAGAACAGTTCTCAACACATAAGTAATTGCGGCTGAATATATCTCAGACCTTGCTTGACTATGGTTAGATCTGGAAAAGGCTTGGTAAGTAGTTAAGTTGAGTCATAAAGCTCATATTTTCTGTATAGCTAAGTATAGTATGCTTGAAAGCATGTCTGAGCTACTTTCAACTTTAAATTTCAACTTCTTTTGTGCTGGACGATTTAAGAAATTGCCTTGAGTTTGTCAAAATTGAATTTTCTATACGTCATCAAGATGCCTTGTTTGTTTATGCTTTTTAGAATGTATGTATGTGAAACCTTTCGGTGATTTTGTTGTGTTTTATGTTTGGTCTCGTGTGGGACAACATCTAAAATAATTTGCAACTTCTAGCTGCAAGGATTAGAGAGATACTGGAAAATGTTGGATTATCACAGGGCAGTCTACCGTCCAATGTTGTAGAGTCGGGGCAAGTTCTTTCAAATGTGGCTGACCTGTTGAATATTAGAGATACTGAACTAAGTAGGTGCGTGTCATATCCATTTTAGCTTTCTTTCCATTTCGAATGCTATTATATCAAGTAGTAATACTTTTGGTTATGGAATGCAGCTTTCTTGTAGCAATGGGGGATATTTCTTTAAGGAAGACAGGAGTGGAGGAGAAGAGGGCAAAAGTACAAAAAGAATCCAGAATTCTTTTCGACTACACGAGGAAGGCGATAGCTAGGCTGACCTATTTGAAAAGGTAATTGATGAGTGCATCTATTTGGTTTCTTGGGTACATCACTATTTTGAATAATTGTGCTTTATTTGTTTCTTCCATTTTTAATTAGATAATCATATGTAGGACGCTTGCACAGCTTGAAGATGACGTAGCTCCTTGTGAGTCCCAAATGCAGAATTGGGAAACAAACCTGGAAGTAATGGTTTCCAAAGAGCGGCAATACTTGCAGCAACATTCCAACTATAAGGTACCGTAAATGTCTTCTCTGAGTCTTATTTTTGGCCCTACTTTCAAAAGTCATATCCACTGTTTTTTGATTTTTGATGTGTCATTTGTAGCTTCAATGGGCCTTTTCGTAGTAAGTTCATTCTAAAGCTTCATCATGGATCTTCTTTATTTCTTTCCTCTTTATTTTTTTTTCGGGTCTCGTAAAAGTCTTCCTAAAATTGGAAAGATCGGGGTAAACCTCTAAAAACTTGGATGAGAGTGATATGGAAAACACGTGTTGTAGAGATCGATAAGCAAGTTATCTTAGATGAGGACGAGTGGTGCGGGAAATACATGTATATCTTATTTTGGTTACATTTAGTCGGCCCCAAATTCTTGGGATTAAGGCTTGCTTTGTTTGTTTGCTTTTATGGTCTTCCTCAAATCCATATGGTCAAAAGATTCAATTGTAAATTTGATACTAAAATTCTCATTTTAAGCAGGCTGTACTCAATCGTGTGGGCTACAAGCCGGAGATTAGCCACGGTGTTCTTGTTGAAATGGCAGAACACGGGAAAGACTTGGAGAAGAAAACAAAACCCATCCTCGATACATTGAGAAGCTACCAAGATTTACCTCCTGTAAGTTCATATTGATTTCTTTCTCTCTCTCTCTCTCTCGTGTTAAGGACGTCCGGATTTGTGGAATTTGGACAGGACAAAGCTTTGGCTGCGCTGGCAATTGAGGACAAGAAAAGACACTATGCTGCTGCTGAGAAGTACCTTGAAGATGTTTTGCAGTCTGCTCTTGCCACTTCAGGTTGATTTTCTCGTGCGTATTCTCTATAATTTTCTTGAGGTATTCACCACCTGTGTTAAATTTGTATGCTGCTGTTTTCTCGCTTTGATTTGCATTTTCTTGAGGTATTCACCACCTGTGTTAAATTTGTATCAAAAGCATGAATCAGAGGAGATTTCGAATGTTTTATGGGATATAATTTTCATTTTTTTCTTCAGTCATGGTGTGAGAACGTTTATGATCCTTGTCTTTGATTTGAACTCTTTAGCCACTCCAAAACCAACTATGAAATTAAGCCGAGTCTGATACCATTACATGTAAATCCGACATGGGTTATACAATACAGGTAAATTGATAAGTCGGGCATTTCTGACCCACCGAGCGAAACCGTTGTTTTCTTGATCATAGCCTTCTCCCCTCTTATATTTTCTTTGGCTTTGCTGTCAAAAATGGTGGGAATAGCTAATGAACTGTGTCATTATATATTTCTCTTCAACAGAAGTGTCTGGTCCATTACAGATAATTGAATTTGCTCATAGTTGGACTACAAATTTTGGAATATGTCATTGAACTGGAAATTCTTCTGGAGCTCGGGTGCATGATCAAGTTTCTTCTGGCTTGTGTCTTTGGCTATCACCTTCTTGTTCATCCGAGTTGACTGAAAATTCTCATCGTATTACTAGCATAGCTGCAAATATATGCAAAAAGTATAAAACCTATGAACTCCGAGTTGATAATTTTGATTTAGTCTCAATCTCCTTCAAGCTCTTGTCTGTCAGTGGATTCGACGGTTGGTGAGTTCTTCTATCAAGCACTTACCATTTAGCGGATTTCAAACCCGTAAAATGTTTGTTTTTTTTGGGTTGCTACTTTTGCAGATTATTAGGATCAAGTTTTTTCCCCGAACCATTTAGGAGCTATGTCTAATCATGGTTTTGTTTGGAGCATGCAAAAATTAAATATTAGTTGTTCAGGAACTTTTGGAAAGCAAACGCTTTGGACCACTACATATATTAACTCAAATAGGGAGAGCAAAAATTGGGTACTCAATCCGAATTTCAGGTACCCGATCTGAATTACCTGAAATTCGGGTTCGAATTTTATTTTTCCATAAATTCAAGTAATTTGGGTAATTATCCGAAATACCCGAATAATGAAACGTCGTTATATATATATATATATTGTAAGAAAACGTAGTTTTATGTATATAATTCGGTTTCGGTTCGAGTAATTCGGGAAATTAGGGTTCGGGCTTTAATCTAAATCGGGTTCGATTCGGGTTTCTTATTTATAATTTGGGTAATTCGGGTTCGGGTATTTCTCGAATTATCCGAATGTTCTCCCCTATTGCTAAGGTAAAAAAACAAAATTTGAATATATAAATGTGCTGACCCTTTTATATTTTTGCAAGAAATTTCGTTCTGACAAGAAAATATTACAAAAAAAAAAATTAACCCCTCCCGTTCAATATACTAGAAAGATAAATCTAAAAGTCCATTTATTGTGTAATTATTTTGCCAAAGGAATAAAATGTGGATGCTGCCTACACATTGAGTGTTAACATGTAAAAGGACAACTTGTTGGGATGCAATTAAAAAATATATGCGGATCTAATAACAACGTGTAGATATACTATCAAAAAATTAATTCTGTTTTACCATATAGGATAAAATTATACTCACGAGATTTATGTATAAACAACCTCAAGTTACTTTTAACACCAAGCAATAACAGGCTTATAGAAAAAAATTATAAGTAAACATGTTACAAGAAGCCTAAAATGAAAATAAAATAAAATAAAATTTTAAATTTTAAAAACCAAGATGAATAAGAGAGTCGACGAAGCCTCTATTTTATGAGAAAGTATTCCGCTCGTGTGCACCTACACTCCCAATAATTAGATAATGTATAAATAAGCTTTATTTTGATATCCAATAAGACATTATAATAGTAATTACTACACACTTAATGCATAATTCTCGGTCAACCTTTGATGTAGCTAGTTTTCATAGTTCGAATTGAACTAAATGTCTTGGTCTTCTAAGCAGGTCGATTTTGTCTTATAAGCAGGTCTATTTTGTCTTAAACCTTGCCAATGTTAGTGAGGCATAAATATGACCAAGGTGAACTCCTCTAAAATACTTACTTTTTATCTTTTTTGTTCCAACAATATTAGTCTTACAACTAAGGTGGTTCAAATTTATCATGTGGACCAATTTTTTCATTGTTGTTCCCCTCCGACCCTACACGTCAAACTCTGGGTCCGGTATATGATTCGAGATTATCTACAAAAAAAGGTTAATTAAAAATAACAAAAGCTTTAGGGAGGGTGGGGAATTTGGGATAAGGTATATATTTGGAGGGAGAAATGCTATACTTATTTAAAACTTTTATCTGATTTATTTATTCTCTGACGTGGTAAGTAAAATATTTAAATGTAATTGATTTTTAGTTATATTGCAGTAATGACTTAAGTTAAGATTTTTTTGACTTAATAATGGATAAAAAAATCGAATAAAAATTTGAGATGCGTGTAAGAATAGTAATTTGGAGGAGGAATATGCAACTTGTTCAGGAACATTTGTCCACGTGTCATATCCCCATAGCTTTACCCTTTGTGTTGCTATATTTACCAACAATATCTCTAATTATCTGTTCACTATTTTAATAATAAAATGAACAAATAGATTCACTTAAGTTCCTTGGGTGGAAATTTATTTTATGAGAAAATATGTTTGAGTTCCAAATATTTTTATAAAAAATTATGGATTTCCTCGTTTTATTGTAAACTATTAATGTAATGTTTTGGAATTTTAAGCAATGCAAAGTATGCCACCCAACTACATGAAACTTTAAGACAAAACACTAACAATCATGCTTTATTAAATAAAATTGTTCCAACGTACAAGAAACAACCAAATCCAAATGGTCTTATTATCATGTTTTACGGCCTTACTTCTTTATTCCAAATAAAGCAACTAAAAAAAGTAATATCGTCATGGCCCATAGGCCTACAATTGCTTGATAGGAAAATACAATACTAAACAAAATGGGAAAATATGCCGACCCCGAAAAAGTTCCTACCTACCCTAACCCTGGTTCTCATGGGTTCCAGTTCCTGATTTGGTTTAGCATTTTCATGCAAAATGACAGTAGGAAAAACCAACCAAGCAGGAACGAGTCAGAAATTAGATACAATTATAAAGAAAAGACATAAGTATGAAAGCATAACATGCAATAGAGATATGCGTGCATAATAGAAATGATACATCATCAGCTGTAATCATACTACTACAACTAAGCCACATCTTAATCATCTAAACAATCATCACAATCAATCACCGAGATATACAGTCTTCCTGTACCCTACCAGCTACTAGAAAATACGTTTTCAAGGCCAACGACTACCACGGACTCCGTGGGTCAATACAATGAGTACTCACAAGATACGACCAATATGAACTCTGTGTGCTTCGATCGCCATGTAATATACGTTCCTCTGTGTGTCACTACCACCGTGGAATATAAGTTCATCCGCGTGCCATGACTACCGCAAAATATACGTTCCACCACATGCCAACAAACATAACTACATGCATCATATGAATTTAGAGTATATAGTTCTACTCTCCAACTCTACCACAACTATACTTATGTTCAACCCAACGATCAAGGCATGAAAGTAAGTTATTGTTCATCTACATCGACTTATTCGTCATCTATTTCAACACATACTCAACCACATAGTGTATATTAACGACCATTTTCTACTGTCAAATTAGAGTAAAACATGGATGTGTTACTACTTCTTTTATCTTAAACATATTCAGTTCTGACCATTTTGCAGTAGACCGTTCGAACAACCCAATACTATCGTCTAACAGTGGTACCAGTTAAACAGGTCAACCCCACCGTTCTAACAGTCCAACCGTTCGAATGGTCATAAGCCACAGTTTGAACAGTTGCTCAATTACATCAATACCAACGATAGATGAAACATAGTGTTGTAAAATAGCAAAATTATGCAACTCTTCACAGCCATCAAAATAGAATTGATGCAAAGTTTTTAATAAAAGTGAATTAGTCTCTTGGCTATGTACCTTATTCATAACATGAGATATCCCTAGGAAAGCTTGGAAGTAACCCTACCCTACACCACTCGAGCATACCAACCCAACTACGAAAACCACAAAACGAATAGAGCATAAAGGTGTTTTCGAATTCGTGATTAGATCGTCGAGCAGAGTATCTCTTCTCTCGGATTGGATGAGTTTTGCTCAAAAGCCTCTTCTCTTCTCTTCTCATCTCTCCATCTTTCTCTATTTTAACCTAAGGTGAGAATGAACGTCAGAGTTGGGAGATAATTAGTTTTTAGTTCAACTGTTACGAAATTATAGTTCAAGTCCTTCTAAATTATAGGGCCTTACATTAATTACTAGATTGTAGCCTATGCGATGTGCGGGTTGCGTATTATGTTCTCCTTTATATCATATTAACTTTAAATATGTTGTTAAATTATTTTTGATAATTTTTTTTTATATGACATCTTGTATTTTTTCTTTTTTTACTAGTGATTAATAATTGTATAAAAGATTGGATTTGGTATGATTTATACTACGATATTTTTTTTTAATAGTGTCTATTGAGGTTAATTTTAGGCATATGAAAATCTTATTTTAATAATATTTTAAAAAAATAATGTTAATCAGGATAATGTTTTAAAAATTTATGAAAAATCTTATATTTGTAGGAATCAATTTTTAAAAATATTTATTTCATAGAAATATTTTGATTCTTAAAATAATTTTAATAATTTTTATTATAAAAAGATATTATAATTATGCAGAGATGCATGTATATATTAGGGATGTGCATGATCGTATAAGAAATTTAGTTTTAATAATTTTTGTTTATGGCAATTTGATATATATGTATATAATTTTAATTATTTATATTATGGTAAATGTTATTATTTTAAAATTTTAATTTAATGGGATACGTGATAAATGTCACAATGAGAGCAAATATAATTGGAGGGCTTAATTTTTATATATATTAATTTTACACTTTGTCAAGTTTATGATTTACGAAACAAAATTATGAAAACGTTTTAACACCATCCGCATTTTCCGGATCAATTCATGGATATCATTATATCATTTAATAAAGCATGAGAAATTGTATAATTCCCTCCGTCCGTAATAATTCATAAAGTTTTTTTTTATACTGCACAAAATAATATTTATTAGAGCATTTTTTATTTTGGAATGCGGAATCATTATAAATTAGATTCACTATAACAATTACTTCTTATAATTATTAAAGTAAAATTAATACAAAAAAAATAAAGGTATATTTGATTATTTTTTTATATGATTCAAAATTTGAAATTTATATTTTGACTCCACGTAAAAAATTGTCGCATTTGATTGTATTCATTATTTGTGTACGGAACTAATTTACTATGTCGTAGAGTGGGAGTAAGATTATCATACCTTTAAACTAAGAAATTATGAGAACAGGACTAAGACAAAAGCACTCAAAATATTTTATAATTAACTAAGTCATGTCATAGAATGAAAACATAATAAATGGACCTTAACCCATATAATATGTGCAATTTCATGTTCCAATTTTTTAAAATTTTTATGAGTGCATTACATTAATTGTCCTGAATGTTTCAATTTTAATTTTCATCTTTCAGGGTTGTAGAGAATGACTACATGATCAAACTTGAATGAATGACATGTATCTAATTTAGAAGCAAAAATCACTACGAATATATATGTGACATTGATAGGTTAAAATTAAATTCAAATTAAATTTAGTTCCTGTAATTTCTTTTGCCGCAGCAATAATCCCAAGTTCGAAAAATTGACCGACTTGATCCCCTATGTTTAAGAAGAGTGACTTATTTGGTCCCTTATATATTTTTTTATCATAATTTAAAATTATTAAATTTACTTGCCACTAACTGTACTAAATACAATTTTAAGATCAAAATTTTAATTTCGTTTTCACTTTTTTCATCGTTCCTGTTGCTCTCTCTCTCTCTCTCTCTCTCTCTCGTGCGAGACTGGTAATTCCAATTCAAATTCTAATAATTAAATTTCTTTTATTTAGTGTATATATGCTAATTTTCTCCACCGAATTTCAGTTTTTGATCTCTTGCTGCTTAGATCATCTATGTAATCACTTGTCTATGATTTTCTTGTCACTCTTCTAATCTGATGGACCCGAAATGTCTAATTGTTAATCTTATTTGTTTTCTAGTATCTTATTTCATTTATTATTAATAAAAGTCATTTATTAAATAAATAAATCGGTAAGTTGCTTTGGATAGTAACAAGTGGCGCCGACTTGAGCTGATATTTTATTTTGGTGTTCGTTTGGTTGTAACTGCAAAAGCTAGTTTTTTTTTATAGGTTAAAGCTTCTAGCTTATTTCAGTTAAAAACAATAAAAAGGCTCTGCTGTGCAAATGCAATCCACCTTTTAAGCGGAAGCAGAAAAGTTTGACCTTAAAAGCAGCAACCAAACAAGCCCACTGATGATGGAGAAAAATTATTTAACTGGGTTTTATGATGCTAGTGCGGGTTGGGGTTAGGTTATTTCTATTCATTGATTGAAATCAGTATTTGAGTAATGAATGAAGAGAATAGAGTTTATACTCGTGCATATTGATTTTTTCTGCAGAGAATCGATACCCAGTTGTTTCATTGTAATCATGTATGATCCGTTTGCATGTCGGAGTTTTCCATTCTGATTTCTCCTTGCGGAAGTTTTTAAGATCTACTTGGGGTTTTCTCCCTCCTTAATTAAGTTCTCTGATTATTTTGTTTACATCGAAAATGCACCTTTTAAATGTATATTGTAATTATTAAACATATTATAATGCATTTTGTTATTGTGAATTGTGGGCAGAACGTAGATAGATATAATGGGAGACGATATTGACTATGTAGAGCCTGGAAGGATGGTTTTTGTGACTGTTGGAACAACATGCTTTGATGCTCTTGTTAAAGCAGTTGACACTTGGGAAGTTAAGGAGGAGCTGTTCAAGAGGGGTTACACTGACTTACTTATACAAATGGGCCGTGGAACCTATATCCCCAATAAGGTACTTAGAAGTATTGCAACTCTTTTATTTCTTTGTTTGCTTGATGGCTTTTATTTCTGTTAAACTATTTAATGAGAAGGGATAAATACAGCATTTAGAAGATGACAGTAGAACTCATTTACATGGTTATGACTTGTAACCATTTAGTTCAGACTCCTTTTTGAGACAACTTGACAGGCACGAGCCTGTAGTTGCAAAAAGACAATGACTCAACATGGTTAAGTGTTGTAAACTTGCTTGGGAGGGTGCCTGAGAGAGATTTTGATATATGAATGTTGTTATTAACTGCTGCATCAAAAAGGTAAAGATTTAGAAGTTGGATCCAATAGTATGGTTGATTTTCAGGATGGAAATTTGGTGGCTACTCACCGAAGTGAGATTACGTGACTGGCTGGGTGGAGTCATTACGCAATGCATGTTTCCAGAAATGCCAGTATGAAGATTAGGTTGAGTGTCTTGGTTATGAGAAAAGGAAGTGATGGAGATCAATAAGAAAGATTTTGATATTTTAAATTATTTATTTATTCAAATAAGTGAGCGTTTTATTTAGTTTAATATTTAGTCTATTATTTCCTTTAGGAATTTAATTGGGCTATCTAGTATTTCTTTTTATGTTTTATTATGATTTTATTTCCTTTTCTTGAATTAGGATTTGTTCCCCTATATGTATGGGGCTTACGAGTCTTTGTGAGACAGTAGCAATGGTCCATCCAACATCTCAAGCACCTGCTCCTCATCAATATTCTCATTAGATTCCTCGAAAGCATCCCTTGTGTAGTCAACCTGTTGCTCCCCTATATTTCTATATTTGCTACAGGTGAAACTAACTTGGTTGCAGAATTATTATATTCATTAATTGATTTGGAAGACTCTTCTAGTTGTATAACTATGTACATGTCTTTATAGTTGGCAAGAAAGTAAGAGGAATCATACTTAGGCTCAACAAGTTCATTAAGTTTAGAGTTTCGTACGTGTTCAAGCCAACGTTCTATTTCGAACCCTAAAATAAAACTTTCCTTTAGTGTTGAAGTCTCGGGATAATATTGAAACTCTTTTCTAATCTCTCTCCACAACCCAACAATAAAATCATCCACTAATTCCCACGATTTTGCTTTAATTCTTCAACTTTGACGTAATGTCTCAAATTCTACAAAATAATCAACAACGCTTAAAGATTTTTGACTCAAATAACGCCATTGTTCATAGAAAAATTATTCTTCATAATAATCGCGAGCAAGATAAGGTATGAATTGCCTGTTTGCTACTATCGAAGATATTTCAGGAATGCGCTCATTCAACTCTTCAATTAAATTTTGCAAACAATCCAATTTATGCTCTGGTCGATCTAACTTCTGCTCGAAAGACATCCGCAAGTGCTCTTGTTTTATTTTTTTTTCCTTTTACTGGATAATGGGTAACATGTTTAAGGGCTTTTATTTATTTATTATTATTTATTTGGTTTGGGTTAAAGGGTAATTGGGCTATTGATGCAGATCAATAAGGAAAATTTGAATATTTTAAGTTATTTATTTATTTAAATAAGTCAGCGTTTTATTTAGTTTAATAAGTTAGTCTATTATTTCCTTTAGGAATTTAATTGGGTTGTTTCTTTTTATGTTTTATTATGATTTTATTTCCTTTTCTAGAATTAGGATTTGTTCTATATAGGGGCTTTCAAGTGTTTGTCATGGAGATTATAATTGATTATTAAGAATAAAGAAATGTTATATTGCATCTCTCCCTCTTCTTTTTTGTCTCCTTTATCTAATTTCTCTGTTCACTCTATTCTTTCTTCTTAGTAATCAGTTCTACATCAATTTCGACCCTATTCGTGTTCAGCTGGCTTGACTGAGAAAAGAAAAAAGAAAAAAGAAAATTTTAATTGAAGAAAAAGAGGCAGAAACAACCAAACGATGTAACCCAGTTCGTGAAAACGAACTTCACGAACTGCATCTCCTCTGTCAGTGAAGGTCGCTTCCACTGGAGTGTTTCACTGACTGTAGTCGACAGTCCATCGACAACGACCATCGTCACCAATGCCAATCTGATCAGCGCCGTTGTCACGCTCTGTTCCACTTGATAGCTGCCTATCGTCGCTGTCACTTGTCATCACCATCTCCACCTCCAGCCACCAACAGTTCACACTATCGCCGATCACCGGCCACCGTTGCCTTCGGTAAGCCAACCCTAAATTACAGAAACCTTAACCAATTCCAATACCCAATAAAGCCCTAACCCATACCTAGTAAAGAAAAAATCCACCTATCATATAAACCAACCCCAGTAACAACTACCACTGACCCAAATAAGTCCAACTAAAAATAAATAAATAAAAAAATTTAATCTCTGTGGCCCTTTACCCAAATGAACCAGCCCATAAATTTTCAGCCAATCCATTAACCAATCCAAAGAAAAAACACTTGGGAATGTTTTTTGAGCACAAATTAGATCGACTGGCACATAAATTGGATTATTTTCAAAATTCAATTGAAGAGTTGAATGAACAAATTCCTGAAATATCTTGGATAGTAGCAAACAAACAAGTCTCACCTTATCTTGCTTGCGATTATTATGAAGAATTTTTCTATGAGTAATGGCGTTATTTGAGGCAAAACTCTTTTCAGTGGTCTTGATTATTTTGTGGAATTTGAGACATTACGTAGAAGTTGTAGATTTAAAGCAAAATCGTGGAAATTAGTTGGTGATTTCATTGTGGGGTTGTGTAAAGAGATTAGAAAAGAGTTTCAATATTTTCCCGAGCCTTCAACCTTAAAGGAAGCTTTTATTTTAGCTTTCTAAATAGAACGTTGGCTTGAATGCGTACAAAACTCTAAGCCTGATAAACTTGATGTGCCTAAATATAATTCACGTCCTTTTCTGCCGATAATAAAGATGGACACATCATTGTACAGGTGCAAGAGTCTTCGAAGTCAATTGATGAATGTAATAATTTTATAACCTAGTGAGTTTCACCTGTGGCAGATATAGAAATTGTTTATACATGTGAGCAACGTTTTGACCACTCAAAGGATGCTTTCGAGGAGTTTGATGTGATTATTGATGAGGATATAAACGAGCAAATACTTGAGCCATTTGATGAACCCTTAGTATTGCCGTCTAAAGATGAGATGGAAATTGAAACTAAACAGATCTCTTGCAACATTGAGCAAGTCGTGATAGAGATTTGTCTCGGTTTTTTTCCTGGAAGAGATAGTTTGCGAGTTTGAAGGAGAGTAGTGTTTGAATTGGATTAATTCTCGTTCTGTAAATGCAGGGAAAAATATTGCTTCTATTCTCTTTGAAAATAAATCGTACTTTTACGTTGGGAATAAAAATGGTATATCTTCCTCTATGGTTCCATTGGATGCTTTGATTAATTCGTCTACGGACAAGGTTTTTGGATGTTTTGTGTAATGTCGTGGGGTTATTCGGCTCAAAAAAAGAAATTGTGAGCGTATTGGTGTAATCGCAAAATCAAGTTGGATGCTCTTGTTATATACGGTGGATGATTGGATTGCAATTGCTCATTTTTTTTTTAACTTTTCAAGTTTGAGATCAAACGTTTTCCAACTGGGGGAGAATGATGGAGATTAATAAGGAACATTTGGATATTTTAAGTTATTTATTTAAATAAGTAAGCATTTTATTTAGTTTAATAAGTGAGTTTATTATTTACTTAGGGATTAAATTAGGCTATCTAGTATTTCCTTTTATCCTTTATTATATATATTATGATTTTTTTTCCTTTTCTAGAATTAGGGTTTGTTCCCCTTAAATATGGGGCATATGAGTCTTTGTTATTCAGACTTTAGAAGTGATTATTCAGAATAAAGAATATTGTGTTTACTCTTTCCCTCTCCTTCTTCCCTTTCTGTCTAATTATTTTCTCTCTCTTCTCTTTCTCCCATTTTCTCCTATATTTTCTATTCTCTCTAATCCTGCATCACGAAGAAGTTTGAAATGTTGTACTTTTAAATTTGGAGGTAATGTTCTTGAAGCAGAATTAAGGGCATTTGATAAAATTGGACAAGTTGCAAAATTCCAACAAACATTTCGTTTTAGAGCATGCGCTCCATAGCATCTCATAATGTGATCTTCATGATATGCTAAAATGTGATTTGAACATTCATTATTTGATCTTTACTATATGCTAGAATGTAAACAATCTACTGGATAAACTTAGGACCTATTGCAACAATCACAAAGGTAGAACTCACCCTTGAAAACTAGCATATAAGTGGAGGGTGCTCGTGTAATCATGTACAAGAGTTTAACCTTGTAACTAGTCGATGTGGGGTAATTTTAACAGGACCCCTTATATTTCGACTTTTTTTAATTATACAATCTTAAGGTTTGAGACTTCCAATGCCTCCATTCTAACTTTGTAAGGATTTCTAGCTAGTCTTATTTGTCAATGAAAACAATTTCAAAGTGGGATTCATGCTAATTTTGAAATTCATTTACTATTTTTGTTAAATTTTTAGTGTTCTCATAACCTTAATTGAATTCCTTCTAACCTTTCCTTTTCGTCTAGTCCGCAGGAGAATCTGGTTCTCTGTCAGTCAATTTCTTCACCTTTTCATCCAGCATTGCCGACTATTTAAGATCTGCTTCTCTGGTAATTAGCCATGCAGGTAAACTTTTGGTCTTTTTGTTGCTCAACTTTTTTATATACATAAAATGGATTCTAATTCTGAGGATATTGACTTTTCTTGGTGATCAATAAACTACTTCTGCTGCATAGTCTTCTCCATCATACCCTTTTTAAAGGTTTTAATTATGCAATGTCCATGGAAACTGTTCTCTAAATTCTCTAAAACATGGTCATCCTAATCAGTATGTGACTTCTTTAGCTAAACGGGTCAATGATCAATCCCAGGAGTGACTTTTGATAAAATTTCCATCTTGGTATCTTGGTTATTTTTTTGGTTTAGGCTTTACATGAACAATAGCATGTATTGTTATTTGAAAGTTTGTCTTGGCAGACATTTTCCCTCCTCCACATCAACGAAAAAATTGAATGAGAAAAAGAAGAATCTCTGGCGAAAATTCAGTAATATTGAGGAGGGGATTGTCGATTGGGAATTAAGTAGACTTTTCCATTGGTACTGTTTGCGTTTAGATTAAGTCTGCTTCCAAGTACTAATGAAGAACTTTTAGTCTTGGAATGGGTGGATGGTATAGTTTTTTATTAACGCTACAACAGATTCTAAATTTAGTAACAAAGCAGAGCATTCTTAATTTGTGCCATTCAATTAGACTTGAGAAATTTCATCCCATAATTAGGGAGATTACATGGCTGTGCCGCAGAAGTCTACTGGAAAATTTCATTTATCCTTCCTTTCATCACAATAACGATGCATTATTCTTGAACCACAATTTCATTTTCATCAAGGATAAACCTACTCCATGTCTCACTCCAGTGTACTAAAATATGCCTAAACGGTTTGTGATACAAGGCAGGGTCCGGGAGCATATTTGAGACACTGCAATTATGCAAACCTCTAATTGTAGTGGTAAATGAGGACTTGATGGACAATCATCAGAGTGAGCTGGCAGAGGAACTAGCCGAGAGGAAGCATTTGCTATGCTCTCACCCTCAACAACTCTACCAAACCATTCGGACCATGGATTTAGGGTCTCTTCTTCCATATCCAGCTGCAGACGCTACGCCAGTTGCCAAGCTTATAAACAGATTTCTAGGGTTTCCCCAAGATTAGTCCATGCTATACTTTTCTTTTTTTCTCACAGTGAGATCAACAAAATTCATATCGCTTTGCTGTTAAAATGTCACTGTTTGAATTTCTTTTTTTTTTTAATATCCTTGGGTTACAGGCCCACTTGCTTTGCGTGTCTGACTTATTCCATGAGACCCGTACACCGCACCCTTGGAAGTTTCTCTATGCGGATTAGGGTCAATCGCTGGCTTTCAACTTAGGAGGTGTGGCCCCAAGAAATTGTTACTCATGAGTTTCAAACCTTAGATCTAATACTCTTCACGAGTAATTAAGTCCAAATTATTGACCACTTGTGCAATCCCTGGGATTGTCACTGTTTCAATGTTTTTTTTTTTGGAAATTAACTGAGGGGTTTTGCTATACTCCAGGATAGAGCCAAGGGGTGGGGCAAGGGTCGCTGATGTGGCATGTGGGTCCCATTGCCGCATCA
>MKEJ01056307.1:0-12335 GCA_001753735.1 Embelia ribes
GGTGCATAGCAAAATAGGTTTCCGGGTTAGTGCTATTGAGTGGTTCCAAATCGGATAAGGTTGCAGACCAGTAATAAAGGATAGTTGTGTTGGTAGATGGGAACCGGTAAGCCCACCCAGCTGGACGTACTGCGCCACGAGCCTTGACGAGACCGTACTCTTGTCCCACATCAGCAACATCGGACATTTCTTTGCCACCCGTGGCCATGCACATCAGCGACTGAAATTGCTGCCTGCCCAATGAATCCCCAATAAAAGCAAGAATTTTGTCCCGCATCCTGGAGTAAACAATGGGTAAGAAGTTACTTTTCCTATTCCGACGGAGCAAACCACCAAAAATGAATACAGTGAAATTACTTGTAGCAGTTCCCAATATCAGATTTGATAGAGAGAGTGAAATAAGATGCAAAGAAGAAAAATGTAACCTGGGTAATCTTGACTCCTAAAAGCTAGCGATATACCCATCTCATATTCTTGAACCTCGACCAGGAGACATCTATCCGACACTTTCAGGAAGAAAAGAATCCACTAACTAGGTACATCATCAGTTTTGCAGAATACCATGCATCAAATTCCATATTTATGTTTAGTACGTTAATGGACACAAAAAGGAGGGATACGTATCATTTCTTAAATTCTATTAGTAATTTAACAAAAACACAGTTCAATTTTTTAAGTAACAGAGTGTCCAAATGATCCTTCCACATAAACAGGTGAGTCCAGCATAGAGACAGAGACTTGTACAATAAATGACACTCATAGTTAGAAAGCATGTAAGATAGATAATATTTTCATTGCTCAGATACACAAACCATTGGTTAGACTTGAGAAACACCCTTGTGTTTCTCAATTAAGTAATGCATTACATATTTCCAACTTGGAGACACTACAACTCAAAATTTCAGTTCAAGAAAGAGCAAAAATATAGTTCTTTATCATGTAATGCACTTTTAGTGAACCAATATGACAATAACATAACAAACCAGACTGTGTGGGTCGTTCAACTGTGTGATTATTTACCAGGTCAAAACAGAATAATCACCTTTCCAAAAACTTAGGCCCAGTAAATTCTTCCATTGCACAATCCTTCGGCTGCCATCGCAACTTCTCATATGCAAAATCTGTACGTTGTGTAAGGCGGCAAGCCCACATCCCTGATAACCACTGTTGGCAACCAAACCCAGAATACAGAGGCCGGGCATTATCTTCAACCCATTTTCCTTTCGCATAGTTACATTCTGAAATTTTCAAAAAAATTAAAATTAAGCTGGATATTACTGCGTATAACAATCAAAACAGGAAAATGAATGGGAAACAATTAGATATATTTTTACAATTTTCATTAAATTTCAAATATAATCAGTGAGTACGCCAGTCAAGTTTCTGATGCACAACCAGAGATCACAATAACCAGATCATGTACGAGCTCCTTTTGCATGAATGATTGGATTTTTTTCAGGACCAAACCGAGCGTACAGCAATACCATGACATAAACACGACATTTGGAAGGGTAGTCCAGGGGACCTCTCTGGTGATATAATCAGTGTGTGCTGGAAAAAGAATTGAAGGATAGCAATCTACCTTCACTTGACGTGTTAGTAGCTGAATTCTTACTATCTGCTTCTCTTGATGAAGAGTCTTCATTCATAGAAGTACTAGAGTCTACTGAATCTTTTCCTGGCAATTCTGAAATATTTTTTCCATCGGAAACTTGCTTGGACTTTGCGTTTATTCTGATCTTCCCGGGTGTTTCTGTGCCACCATGGTAAGAAAAAGAATTTTAAATGCTAAATTGTTAATGCAAAAACTCCTCTAGCTCTGCTATATTGGAGAAAAAATTATATCCAGCAAAGCAACACAAGCTATTGAATACAAAAACTATTCTTTGTTAAAACCCAAGTCTTGCAATCAAAATAACTATCAGAAGTTGAACCACTACAAGCATATGGATGGGAGATCAGCTCTCTACAAGAGCAACTAGATTAGCGATCCTGGTCCAAGACGAATTATACAGAGCAAACAAAGAAGAAGAAGAAAACAACACCACCATCCTGAGCACAATATATGTGCCCCTGATCCCACATTTGACCATGGTTATTGGCGGTTTTACAGATGAAAATCTTGTCTTTAAGGGCAAACACAAAAGCAACTTCGTGTAGGAGATGTGTACCTTGCTCTAATACGACCATCATTCTAGTAAACTATCTTTTTTCATGGAATGAATCGAGGCAAGGCTCTATTAGACTTACACTTTCCTTAATGCACTTTCACATCAGGCAACAGAACTACCTTCGAATTTTTCTGCCCATGAGTACAAAATTATGATCGTAATAAACAATAGTACTATTTTAAAGAAATTTCCAAAGTTGCACCACCAAAACGACACATCAGGATTTACAACTAGACGATTACGATAATAAACCACAGACTAAAAAGAATCTGAATACAGCAATGAGCAACATCTAGAAAGATGGCAATAAGACAAATTTTCAACATAGTAGAAACAGCTAACACAAAATCCTCAAATGAAATTTTGCTTGCCATTAAAAGGAGACATTCACAACATAGTTTTCAAGTATTGACGGTCATTATCTCAAAAACAGAAATAGAAGGAAATATGTACCTTTCTCCTCAGCAGGAGCAATGTTCGAAGGTACTTTTTTGGCTGAACCATCTGAATGTTTTGCGTCTTGCTTTTTCATCTCTTTCACTTCAATTTCTCCTTCACCTTTCCCCGTAAAACTAGCTGATTTCACATTTGTTTCAGCATTTTCCGTTCTAGAAGAGCTTTCTGGAGGATTTTCCAAGGTTTGTGGATCAAAATGATGTTGCTCTAGCTGATGTGCTACCTCTTTACTATCAGCTAAGACAGGTGGTTTGCAAGTTTTAAATATGAGATTAGATAGCAGAAAAATAACAATAGACTAAGTATACTAAATCCAAAACCTGGAGGCAGCTGCAACAAACTATTCTGAGGTGGAAGCAAGGAGGTGAGCAGCGGAGATTTATCCCATGCCCAGAAAAGAATTGTTGTGCAGACAAGTGCTAAGAGACCGAAAGAGATTTGTGTTCCCTTTAATCCGTAAAAACCTCCTTTCATCCTATAAAAAACCATAGGTTTCAAAATCAAGTCATCGGTCGATTTCTTCGAACATACAAACATTAATTGGAACCGAAAAATAAGTGAAAAGAAAAACTCCATTAAAAAGTAATCAATCGCTGATCAGGAAAATTTCTGATGCTTAGTGTTTGAAAAAAGCATGATAGACATATAGGTTGCAAAATATATTCATTCCTTGCTAAAATCTAGAAAACAACTGAGGCTCTAAAGGAGATCAACTACGAGTACGATTTATCATAAAAAAACTGTAGTTTGCCTGAATCAATTCATGACCTTATCAAGTAGCAACTAAAAAATAATGTCCGACTACCAAATAAAATAGAACTAAGACCACGAGCACCATAACTATCACCGCTATTTTTATTATACCAGTTGCATTTGTAAACCTCTAAAATGAAATCTTCAAGCAATTGCTAAGAAGTAACCATAATCACCCACATCATGACAAATTATTCCACATTACATTCCTTGAACCACTCGGGCGAACCAAGAACCTAAAGCGTCTTTTTCCTTAGCAACTTATCGGACAAGTTCTCTCTGCATCATCTCTGTGATTGTGGCAAAGCTTTAGGCTCTATCTATTATATGTATGTATGTATAGTCCTCAATTTAATGTATGCCACTCTTTGAACCCTATATTACTCACAAATTACAAAGTCACCCCATACATTGGTAGTAACTAAAATTAGATCTAAATTTATATTTCATAATTTTGCATGCTACTATGGAATTATTTAGAAGTATATTCAAATTAGTTTATTAGTCAAGGAAAAACTATAAACAATTTACTTTCTTTGATTGTTTCTATGTCTGGATAAATGTTACAACCAAAAGCTAATGCACTAATATGTTTAATGCTATCAACAAATTATTCCTTCTCAATTATAAAAAAATAATTTCTATTTAACAGATTGATTAATCATATACAAAAATATACATTTATGAATAATTTGTGGATAGAGAATATTTATCCACATAATTAATGTCTCCACTAAATAGATTTATGCACACAAAAATAATTTAAAAATAATTACCAAATATAAAAAAATAAGTAAAAATAAAGCAAAAAATATGTATCCTATGAATATATCGAGAGTAAACAAACCTCAAGGCGTCTTTTTCAAGGTTTATTTAACTGAGTCGAGTGTTTATCAAGTCTGATTGACCAGTAATTTCTCTTTCTTTTTTTTTTTTTAGAGAAGATAAATGATGCCATGAAAACTTTTAACATTTGATATCTTTCCTGCTTGTTATCACATAGTATATGCTGGTATGTATTAAATATGTATCCCACTTAGTTTTCCACCAGTTCAAGTTAGAAACATCTTACCTAAATATTGCAATTTGATAAGAGTTTCAATAAATACCCATCTCCAGATAAACCACTTCATTAGTAATGCAAGTTTATTGATTGTCACAATAGAACAACTTAAAATCAAATAAAATTGTGGATCGCAAACCAAATCAACTGCCAAAAATTTGTCACTCATCATCAACAGTTCATTCATCAAAACAGATCAATTTTTACACAAAACATCGTGAATAACGAGCATATGAGTATTCACACCTGTCTTTTTCATTTAATTTCTAAATTAGACTTTCTAAAAGATATTTTCGTTATAGAAATCAATTTTTTTAGCAATTTTGCCCACCAACATTTCTCTACAATTAAATATAAATATTGGAATGATCATTTATCATTTACATGCACAAATGTAAATGTATGTTCTCCTCTAAACAATATTTATAGTTTTGGTGAAAAAGAAATTATATTTTAATAGGAAATTTATGAGTAATGTATTTTCTCATTTAGAAATTTATTATAGCAATTCTCATGAGATTTTAGCTTAACACTGTTGTAAAACAATTGTGGTCCGAATTTCTCATTCGAGAGATTAAATGAGAGAAATTATGCAATTTAGAAAGATTGGTGGGAGTACTCTTAAATGTATAACCTGCCATTTTCATTCTACCCGTTTTTGGGTTTGATCTTGTGGTGCTAAGTTTGTTTCCTCCCCCGCCCCTGGTAAATCTATTACATATTTGTTTCAAACTGACTAGATGAAATAGTTGTTCGTGTCGATGCTGCAATGATCCAAAGGTAGCCTTATATTTTGAATTTTTTTTTTGTAATTTTAAGTTTTGAGATTTCGAATGTTCGACTTTTGGTATTGAATTTAATAAAGTTTGTTTTAGCGCTTTTTTTTTTTTTGAAATAGTTGTTGCTGTAGTGATCCAAATGTTGGAATTTGGTATTGAATTTTGTAGCATTTTTTAATGAAAAGATTGCATGTTTAAGTTTAACTAATTTTGAAAATTACCTTTTGGTATTGATTTCAGTTGAAAATTACCTTTTGGTATTGCATGTTTAAGTTTAACTGGTGATCTTTGTTACTAGAACTTGGTTTTAGCTGATTTAAGAGAAATTAGTTGTTCGAGTGTATGCAGTCATGATCTGAATGGAGCACGATTTATATATATATATATATATATATGTATATATTTTTTGTAAAGAAAAAAATATTTTAAGCTTTGTCTGATTAGCAAAGTTTAATTTTGGGTCTTGTTTTTGTCGATTCCCTGGTTGATGTTAGTTTTTGCTTTACATATTTATCTAGGCTTACTTGTGTTTTTGCATTTTAATTAATATCTGTGCTTCCTTTTGTTTATTTGAGCTGATCTATGGGGACTGGATGTTGAAGTCTCAGATGGATGATCCAAATATAGCATTATGTTCTTTAAAAAAGTTGCATTTTCACACCTGTCTTTTTCATTTAATTTCTAAATTAGACTTTCTAAAAGATATTTTCGTTATAGAAATCAATTTTTTTAGCAATTTTGCCCACCAACATTTCTCTACAATTAAATATAAATATTGGAATGATCATTTATCATTTACATGCACAAATGTAAATGTATGTTCTCCTCTAAACAATATTTATAGTTTTGGTGAAAAAGAAATTATATTTTAATAGGAAATTTATGAGTAATGTATTTTCTCATTTAGAAATTTATTATAGCAATTCTCATGAGATTTTAGCTTAACACTGTTGTAAAACAATTGTGGTCCGAATTTCTCATTCGAGAGATTAAATGAGAGAAATTATGCAATTTAGAAAGATTGGTGGGAGTACTCTTAAATGTATAACCTGCCATTTTCATTCTACCCGTTTTTGGGTTTGATCTTGTGGTGCTAAGTTTGTTTCCTCCCCCGCCCCTGGTAAATCTATTACATATTTGTTTCAAACTGACTAGATGAAATAGTTGTTCGTGTCGATGCTGCAATGATCCAAAGGTAGCCTTATATTTTGAATTTTTTTTTTGTAATTTTAAGTTTTGAGATTTCGAATGTTCGACTTTTGGTATTGAATTTAATAAAGTTTGTTTTAGCGCTTTTTTTTTTTTTGAAATAGTTGTTGCTGTAGTGATCCAAATGTTGGAATTTGGTATTGAATTTTGTAGCATTTTTTAATGAAAAGATTGCATGTTTAAGTTTAACTAATTTTGAAAATTACCTTTTGGTATTGATTTCAGTTGAAAATTACCTTTTGGTATTGCATGTTTAAGTTTAACTGGTGATCTTTGTTACTAGAACTTGGTTTTAGCTGATTTAAGAGAAATTAGTTGTTCGAGTGTATGCAGTCATGATCTGAATGGAGCACGATTTATATATATATATATATATATATGTATATATTTTTTGTAAAGAAAAAAATATTTTAAGCTTTGTCTGATTAGCAAAGTTTAATTTCGGGTCTTGTTATGGTCGATTCACTGGTTGATGTTAATTTTTGCTTTACATATTTATCTAGGCTTACTTGTGTTTTTGCATTTTAATTAATATATGTGCTTCCTTTTGTTTATTTGAGCTTTTTTTTAGCTGATCTGTGGGGACTAGATGTTGAAGTCTCAGATGGATGATCCAAATATAGCATTATGCTCTTTTAAAAAGTTGCATTTCAAGCTTTATCTGATTAGGAAATTTTAATTTCTGATACTTATTCTAATTGTTTCACTGGCTGATGCTAGCTTTTGTTTTGGATTACCTGGGTTTAATTGACTTTTTGCATTTCGATTAATATATGTGGTTCATCTTGTCCATTTGAGCTTGTTTTTAAGCTGATCTATCGGGATTAGATGTTAAAGTCTTGGATGGATGATACCAATGGAGCATTTGTTTGTTGATTAACTGGTGATATTTTCACTTAGTTCTTGTTTTTAGCTGATTTTAGAGGTAGTAGTTGTTTGAGTCTTTGCTTTAATGATCCAAATGGAACTTTTCCTTTTCTCCGAACCGAAAAAATTTGTTGTAAAAGATTTGCCTGATTACAGAAGTTTGACTTTTGATATTGATTTTAGTTAATCAAGTACTGATCTATATTCACCTTGGGGATATGAATATAGGATCATTGTCTATATGTGAAGAATTGTTACTAGACTTTCTTCTACTGCTCCAGAAACGATGCTATTCTATCCCAAGTTCTATTTGTTTTCTTTATTTTTTAGGAATGCTTTATTTGTTTACTAATTATATTTGGGAAAAAATCTTTCCAGGGAGTTCGTTTCCACCGAGTTATAAAAAGTTTCATAGTACAAGGTGGAGATATTTCTGCAGGTGATGGCACTGGGGGAGAATCCATCTACGGATTGAAATTCGACGATGAAAATTTCGAGATGAAACACGAAAGAAAGGGAATGTTATCGATGGCAAATTCAGGTCCCAACACTAACGGGTCTCAGTTCTTCATCACAACAACACGCACTTCTCATTTTGATGGGAAACACGTAGTGTTTGGGAAGGTTATCAAAGGTGTGGGAGTTGTTCGCGCTATTGAGCATGTTGCGATCGGGGAAAATGACTGCCCGTCTGTTGATGTTACGATTGCGGATTGCGGAGAGATTCCAGAGGGCGCAGATGACGGATTGGCAAATTTTTTCAAAGACGGTGACGTGTATCCTGATTGGCCTGTAGACCTTGATGACAGTCACGATGAGATTTCTTGGTGGATAAAGGCCGTAGATTCAATAAAAGCTTTTGGAAATGAACATTTCAAGGCAAGCACTGTAATAAATATTTAACTTCCACTTTAAATTTCCAACATGTTTTTGTGAGATAGCAATCAAGAAAAAAAACTTGCGTGCTAAGATTCACAATTTAAGATCCCCTTTAATAACGACAGCGGGTTATTTTTTTTGGCAGAAGCAAGACTATAAGATGGCTCTTCGGAAATATAGGAAGGCTTTACGTTATTTGGATATGTGCTGGGAGAAGGAAGAGATCGACGAAGGTTAACCATCATTATGCTTGCAATAATGTCTTTATTCCGTTTCTATAATTGTTTTATTGGTAATTAACTCCTAAATGAGTGCTGTTTTGAACTCATGAATCCGTGTGTACGCTTTCCCTCTGCAGCTAGAGGTTCGTGTTTGAGAAAGACAAAATCACAGATATTTGCAAATAGTTCTGTAAGTAATATCCTTGTTTGCTTGCTGGTTTGATACCAATCCTGGGACTGATTTGTGTTATTGCGATGATGTAATGTTTCTTTTTTTTTTTAATGATTTTATAAAAAATTGACTTTTTACACATGCCAGTCTTCTAGGAATGTGGGGATTGAATCACAAAATTTCGAACTTTGGAATAATAATTTCTTGAACCACACTTTGTGGGCACCAGTCTTTCTTGATTACACTACATTATTAAGACTGCATTTAGGTTTCGTTTGGTTGTAGTTTTTAAGTAAATAAGCCAACTTATTTTTCTCTAAGAAAAAAGCTTGATATCCAGCTTATTTAATTCAAAACAGCAAATAAGATCAGCTTAAAAACCGAGTTGTCAAATGCTGTCCAGTTTTTTGGCAAAAGAGTTGATAAGCTGGAACCAAACAAATCCGTGGTGTATGGTTGGTCTCTTGAACTTAGGGGCTGAGCCAGGAATCGAAATTTTGCTGTCTTTATTCAGCTTTTTTTTTTTTTGCTTAATCTCATTCTATTTGTAAGCTGGAACCAAGCAAACCCTTAGTGTATGGTTGGTCTCTTGAACTCAGGGGCTGAGCCAGGAATCAAAATTTTACTGTCCTATTACCGTGTTTGTTATTTCATCTAAAGAAGATGCAGGTGTTTTCTTTTTTGCTTAATTTCATTCTATTTGTAGATTTCTTTTTATTTCTATCTCATTCACAATAACCATGTTTTGTAGGCTTGTAAACTCAAATTGGGAGATTTAAATGGAGCTTTGTTAGATACAGAATTCGCAATGTGTGATGGAGAAAATAATGTGAAAGCTCTGTTCCGCCAAGGCCAGGTTGGTTACCATCTCACAATAAATATATTTCCGTAGGCCTTGAGGTTTTTCTCTAAACTAGATTTCCCCGACTTTGGGTTAGCTGCCTTTTTCTGGTCTGGTTCTTAAGAAAAGCACTTTGTATTTATCATTTAACATCTGCTTAATGTTCTTATCGCTCAAATGTAACGGTTGAGCTGTTATATACGCGTGCTACTTCCAATGTAGTCGGGCAAACACATTTATGCACCCTCCAAACGTGCTAAATGTATAACATGGTGCCTCTTGTCTATTCTTTCTATTCTCTTTTGTTGCTAAGGTTTCCAGTTCTCCATGTAATGATGTAAGGCCTCAGTTTCACCGTTGCATCTCAGTTGTTGAATAATTATGAAGTTGTGTTTGTTCTGTTTTATCTGAGACTCTTGTATATGGATTATGTGCTCAAAAAAATCCGGATTATGTTTTAATTTGTAACAATATGTTTGCATGCATCTACACGTATTTTGAAAGTGTAAAACAGTTTTTAGTCCTAATAATTGTTATCCGATGATGAGCAGGCACACATGGCACTCAATGACGTCGATTCTGCAGTTGAAAGCTTCAAGAAGGCATTAGAATTGGAGCCAAATGATGGTTTGCATTGATTCCGAACTTTGATTTACTTTAAAATGCCATAGGACTAAAAGAAGGTAGAAAGAAATATCTCATTATATATATGAGTAATAACATACATACAGATGATCATGTACTACGGTCTGTAGAGAAATTGTACAAACAACTGTGTGGTTAAATTATGTGCGATTTGATCATTTCCGTTAAATAATAGGATCAATACAGGATGTGACCGTATAGGTATTTTCATAGTTTTGGAACATGATTGTTTATAAGTGAATCATTTTCCTAACTATATTTGGTTATGAGCTTATTGGTTCCCAGTTTCTAGTTGGCTCAAGGATTTCTTTGCGTTCCACCTCCCGTCTATCTAGCTTTGACTAATTTCGTATGTTATGAGAATCGCCATGATCTTTTATGAAGATTAAGACATAGCTATTATGTACTAATCTAGTTGTTTAATGACACGGATTATAATTAAGCTCTGGTAATATTACGCTTGGAATTTATCTAACCTACTTTTTTTATGTTTTCAGCTGGAATAAAAAAGGAGTTCAATGCTGCCATGAAGAAGGTTAGTGTAAACGCTGGGCTTGTTTGGTTGCAGCTTATAAAATCCAGCTTTTTAGGTTCTTTGCTTACATCTTGGATAATATTTGGTTGATCAACTTTTAAGATAAGATTATTGGTTGTTTTGCCTAAATAAGTTGGAAGTTTTAAGTTGAATGCATTTAACTTTTTCTTAGCAAAAAATAAGCTGATTTATTTACTTAAAAGCTACAACCAAACGAACTCATAAACTAATACATCCCTATAGCATCCTCATTAGACTCTTGACTTGGTTCAAATGTGATAAATTTGGTCAGATTGCGGATAGACGTCAGCAGGAGAGAGATGCATATGGCAAAATGTTTCCGAAGGCTATGATTGATTGAAGGGGGTCTTGTCGTCGTGTTTCTATCACACAGACTTTTAGCATCTCGGTGGGGGACTAGATATGAATGGACTAATGCCTGATTCGTAGGGGAATAGCATAAACTGGTTCAGGCTTATTTTTGTGTATCGGGCTCTGATTTGCTGGATGGAAATCAGGTAAAAAGCTGCTTCTTGTGACCACATTTGGTAGAGTACATTTGATTTCCAAAATTTTGTTTACAGGATAGTATTGAAGCATATAAAATATATATACATCAGGTAATGGTCGTAATCATAGTAGTTATTGCAAATCAATGTTGATTAAGCTCTGCATCTTTTAACCTCAAGCTTTTCGGCTTTTTTTTAAAAGCTAGATAGCTTTTGGTAGCTTAGCTTATTTGTTGTTATGACCCATAAAAGATAGAATCTTTAAGCTGGATGAATCCAGATTTTCTCTCAACCTGGAAAAAAATTAGCTGGTTTGCTTAAAAATTGTAACCAAACATTAGCCATTGTTAAATGTCGAAATCCTCTCGATCTAAAATTTTCTCGTCAAACCGCATCGTTATTATGGCAGTATTTGGCTGGTTAGTGTGGAGAATGTTACTAGTACATATTTGACCATTTTCTGAACTTAAAAAGTGTCTTGGGAATGTTTTAACGACGTTATGATCATCGTCGTTGGAGACATTCATTTCCGTTTATCAAATAGTTGGTTATGGTACCAATCATTTTTTTCTCGTAACTCGTAATGCTCGGTTTGCGTCACTGATGGTTATCGTTCTTCCTTGCGTTTTGTGCACAGGTTTTATTCGAGGGTGAAGCAAAAAACTGAAACATATCCAGCAAAGAATTCGTACAAGTTTAATGCCCGAGCCGAATCTACCATACAATCATTTTTGATCGTACATCTAGCTACTCTTTTGCTGAAGGACTTGTGTTTGCTTGCATCTCACGCTTAGGTGAGATGACTATTTGGAATAATTTTGTGGCCGTTTATGCAATCAACAAGCCAGTAAATCTTTTCTGTTTATTTTTGTGCTCTAATTTCATAGACCCGACAACCTTATTGCATGTTTTATACGTTGGAGTCATCCTTGCCTAGACCAATGTGAATATCATACATGTTGTCGATTAGATCAATGTAAATATCTTAATCAAAATCCGTACTCGGTTGTGTCTTCCTGTTAACAGTTGCATGTTGACGGTGTACTCTTGTCGATCTGGTTTACTAGATTAGGTGTTTACTTACGTGTCTGATTATTAGTTGTGGGAGAACACAGCAGCAATTTATCCGAAAGTAATGAAACATCTCTAATAGTACAATGCAATCAATCCAACACCTAATGGAACAGGTTTCATAACCAATAAAACTAGTTATATATATATAGATAAAAAAAAAA
>MKEJ01056322.1:0-23339 GCA_001753735.1 Embelia ribes
CAATACACACACACACACAAAGTCTCAAACTCACACCACAACAATTATGCTTTTATTTACACTTTTACACCCATGCTTTTAATTCCATGCACAATAATGCAATTTCAATTCTACTCTTGAAATCACATTTTTATTAATTTCCACACTTTTAGTTTCTATGCCAACATAATGAAATTTCAATTCTTATGAACATGATATGAATGCCACACCCACACATGCTTTAATGCCTCTTATTTGAAGTAAAAATGGAAGAAATTAACATTTCACGTACTAATCCAATTATGCAATCCAAGACATGATACACATGTTGAGTACACACATAATTTCAAGCTTATATTGTTATTTCATAATCTACTTGTACCTCAAACACTTCCGAAAAACTACATCAAAAACACCCAAATCTTTCCCCTTGGGCCTTTCAGTTTAATCTAACTACGCACTTCGGATCGGAACACACCTATATATAAAATAGTCTATTCGAGATAAGGAAGAAGATATACTAATTTGTTTCAACTTACACAAAAGGTACAAAAACCAAGGAAACTTAAACGAGAAAAAGAAATGGTGAGACTTACCTCAAAATGTAGCCCTTGCAGCAAGTATTTCACATATTAGATTTTTATTTACGGATGACCAATAGAGATAGATGAATCAAGTGGAATAAGATTGAAGATGAAAGTCACTACTTATCTCTCTCTCTCTCTATTTTCGGAATGGGGTGTAAAAAGTGACTTTTGACTCCTTAAAAGGTGCGATAAAGGTGAAAAAGTAGTGAGGCCACATTGTATTGTCCGACATCTATCCGATGGCTTGTTTTTCGATGGATGGACCATTGGATACCCGTTGGACAAAATCCTTGGCTCAACTCAAAGTCACTGGAATTTGTTTGATTAATGGTCCAACCCCTGTTCGACCATTGGATGCACAAATCTTCAAGTTTACTTAAGACTTTTCGCTAAGTTATAGCGACAAATACCTTACAACGCCTATGAAAACTATGCCATGACACAAATCTCGTACTACGACAACTACATGATTGATTTCACACCTCTTCAACAATGTTAAACGCAATGAATAAATATTACTATAACTTACATAATAATAATATTTATTTACAGTAAAAAATTTACTCAAAATTTTGGGACATTACAGCAATGCAATGCATAGTACTTAACATATATTACTTACGTATATTTGAATCTACGTTTTACAAGACTTACACTTTAACGTTCTTGTGGGTTATACACACTAGAGTCCAGATTTTCCTTTCACACTTTACTCTTATCATTTAGTTACCGAGGTAACGTTAGGGCACATCGGTCTCCAGTCCGGGTCAGGTTTCGTAAATAGGAAATTGTCTCTACCAGGCCTTATTTGAGCTTTGCTTCACGCTTCGTAGTAACTCCATATTCGAGTGCAACCGTCCTCATCACAAAGCTCTTTATTGTTTCCATTTCCAAATTTTCTCGTATATTTCAAACTCTACTAACGGTGCAAGGGTCATCGTCTAGGACTCAACATGTAATTACTTTAGATTTATTTCACATGACTTCTTTGTTCGTATCGGTATACCGGCATCTTCCACATCTAATTATTTGCAGGTTATGTTTATTTTTGCAATTTTACTACTCGTCATCTCGTGCTTGCATTCTTACAAGGGAGGGTCGCCATTAACATAATCTTTCTTTAAAGTTGTTGTTTATTTGCATAGAGGTTGTCTGGATTAGGATACCTTCCTTGAGTTCCATAGGCATCTTGATTTTCATTCAAGTCGGACTACTCCTTATACTATAAGTTATCTTCTATGGTTCATATAATTATCTATTCCTTACCAAAATCTTGATAGTGTCGCAAGTCAAAAAGGGACACATAACAACATTACTACATTTCTTGTTTCTAAGGTAGTGCTTAAGATAACTTATAATTTTTCAAGTCTAAACGACGGTTTGCCTATCTCCAGAATAATTTAATTCATGAATGTCATGCAATAACGTTGTGGTTCTTTTTACTTTATTGTGAGATAATTACCTGCATTGATGTATGAAGAGCGACATCATCTATCGTCGCATTTTACTATTTCTTACTTTACAAAAATTACTCTAAATAGTTTGGAATCTCAAATGACACTAAATTTACTTAGGAAATGACATAATCGTATCTATGTTGTTCTCAGAAGGTCACCAAATAGTCGATATTTATAACATATGGCTACCATGGTTGTAGGGTAACGAGTTCTTTACTGTCCAGAGTCACTAATGGCTCCATACTGCAAATTATTTACATGCAAGGCATATTCTAAATCTGTCATAGTGAATCAGCCGACTAATAGATTGTAACAGTCGACCAATTTGTTTGTTTGCAGAAAATATTAAGTTTTCATGGGTAAATTTGAGGGCATTATCTAATTCATGACTTTAAGGGTCACAAGGAAACCAAGTCCATCGACATGTCAACATGCAGGGTCGATACCTCTGAATTCTTCTTCATGCTCTCCAAACGTTGTGATGTTTGTGGTTTTATCCTCAAATTTGCTCCCGAAATGAATATCAAAGTTGTTAAATTTCCATACAAGGGAAGTCTTGAAGCATTACTACTCATCCTTAAATTTTTAGGGGTACTAAAATGGGTTTGGAGTTGGGTCAAACACATGCAAGCAAGTTTTAAATCTAATAAGGCAAATCAGTTGACTGATTTGCTATGTTTCAACCAAAAAAATAAGTTTTTAATGTTAAAACGGAGGAGTTACCTTTAATTCATTGAAATGAAGTCCAAGGAATCCAATAAATTTGCATACATCACTATCTCTCCAACTTCTTGATGTCCTTGATGTCGTTCTCCGTCAAAACCACGATAAAGTTGACTATTAGTCATGATTGTGTGGCTTTGAAATATCATACGAGAGGATAAATCCAAATTGTCAAAAGGACAGAGGTTGCCTCGTCTTGGAAATGAAGATTTGGTTCGAGATTTACGCGTGTATTAGCTTGTAGAAGGTCGGATAGCCTGATTAGAACTCAAAGTCCGATAGCTCGATTGGGCCTCAAACTTTACAAAGAGTTGACCTTATCCTCCATCTTTCTTCCTAAACTCACACTCTCTCTCTCTCTCTCTATATTGTTGTATTAGGAATGCTTTATAAGTAGTTTTAGATGTGTAATATGTGGTTAGGCTGAGTTTAGGGGTTGACACGTGGTTGGGACACTTGACAGATTTTTTGTCACAACACGTATCAGTCGACTGATAAATCCAATATATCGATTCTCTTCTCTCTTTTCCTAAGAAGGTGCCATTTTGTAAATGTTACCAGTAATCAATTAGAAAATTAGGAATACAAAAATAATTAACACCGGAGCATTTCTTTTTCGAGAAATCTCGGAGAATTACCATAAGAAATATAAGGGGAAAACATAGTTGCATCTTTTAATATGAAGTATGACTACTTCTATTTTTTAAGAACATTTTTTAGAAATATTTGTGTGTGTATTTTCGTATTTTATTTTATTTTATTTTTTAGCTATGGTGATTACTTTTATAATTTGGGGATCGTGTTGAGAACTATGTACAATCAGTTGATTCTACTCAAACATTGTCATTCCATTTTTCATTGGGATAAACCATTTCAATACCTATTATTTAAGTTGAAATTATCGTTGAAAGGTGTCATTTGTCTCAGGACTCAGGGCTTCCTTTCTAAACAGCTAGCTGACATGTCATTTTAATGTGTTGCAGAAAATTTGGTTCTTCAGATTTTTTATGTTGCCAGCTGAGTGAATTTCATTTCTCGCCTATTTGGAAAACATACACTTTGATGTCCTGCACATTGCTTTTCTTAATTGAGTCCATGTCTTGGACCACAATTTTCAAAATTCTCTTAAGGAGTTTAAATATAAAGGAGTAAAAAAAACACACAAATGCGCACACACATAAATAAGAACTTTTTAAGGGACACAACTTTTAAATAAAAATTTACAATTAATACTTAGTTTACGATGATCAAATGGTTGAAATAAAGCACGAGTTTTAAGTTTTTTGCCTTTCCTTCATTAACCAAACTCCCCTGTTGGGTCCAAGGCTGAGACGCGGTGATTTGGTGCTTCATACGGGCCATTGCAATAGAATTGCTCATGCGTACCAAGAGAAAGGGGCGCGGTAGTGATTTTCTGTTACTAATATATTTTTTCTAGTTACTTCAGCTCTTGGATTATCTTATCTTAAATCTAAAGGTGTGTAAATTTTTGTATAAATAATTACGTCTGTGAACCGATATATACATGTATATATACACACATACAAGTATATATCTAATAGTGTAGCTTAACATCATATATAGAGTTAAGATACAAAAAAACAAGGACTCATAGGGTTGGGGGGGAGATGTTGAAAGGGCATGGACACAGCTAGGGTTGGAAATGTTTCCTTCTCTAGGGGATGTGACCTGTCTGTCACTAATTACCATGGCCTAAAAAGTTGGGAATTTAATTTTCGGCTGTATCGAGAAAAAGAAATTTTAAATCAATGATGTTGATTCATGCTATGGATTTATATGGTCGAGTGATCTTATATATTGGAGTACACAGTATGCGCACGAGGGCATCTTTTAGTTAATTGCACCTATCGAAACCAACGCATCACCGCCTGACAGTTGTACGGGCAAACTGTGACGGATATATTATAATTGTCGATTTTCGAAATAACAGTTAAGATTAAATGTTTTATTTATTATTATTAACTATTTTTAATTTATACGCTTAATCTTAAGATTGATTCAAAAATTGACAACCAATATACGTTGGATACAGCATGCCCGGTAATGGTACTCACTACCAAGCGTAACTCCTCTCCATGCAAATTGTTTTTTTTCCGTATATTTTATAAGAATTATGGTATTTTGAGAATAAATGACTGTAAGAAGAATAAATTATTATAAATGTTTTTAATTTAAATTTTATTAAAATTAATTTTAGTAAATTATTCTTAATTTAAAATAATTTTATTCTTAAAATACAATAATTATATATAATAAAATTATGATATATTAAAAAAAAAAAAAAAAACTTGTATTGAGAGCAAATGTCACTCCCAAACCAACACTTACACTGTAGGGTGTTATTACAGTCAACGTCAAATTATATAATACTCTCTCTGTCCACAAATAATTGGATATCACGTTTTTTTAGGAAATCTTAAAACATAACAATTTAATATTTAGATATGATAAAAATATCACATTTATATTTTTTAATATATCACGAGGATTAATTTAATATTTTTGTTACATAAAAATATTAAAATATTATATTTTAATGTATCCTAAAAAATATGCTATCTAATTATCTGTAGACATAGAAATCACTTAAAATTATAATTTATTTTATCCCAAATAAAAAATTATAATTATGTACTTTTAGGATGCTAGCACAGACATATACATATACATACATACATACATACATACAACCACTCCAGCTTAGTACAGATTGACTGTAACATTTTTCATTCCTCTTCGGCTGTACCTTAGAATCTTCCTTCTCTCTCTCTCTCTCTCTCTCTCTCTGGACTCAGTAATGGCGACGGAACAACCCAAGGTGGAAACGGAGGCCCCACCGGCCGAGCCAGCCCCGGCTCCCGAACCCGTTGAGTCTCCGAAAGATGTGCCGGAGGAGAAAACCGTAATTCCGCCTCCGCCCGAGGAGGACAAGCCCGACAACTCCAAGGCCCTCGTTGTCGTCGAAAGTATATTTCTATCTCTCCGTGTGTGGTTTTGTGCCAACTGCGCATGATTTGTTTGGTTGCAAATTTTAAGCAGATTAAAAAATTGGATACAATTACCTTAAAATTTATAGCTTTTTCGGGCCAAAACGGTAGAAAATGCGAGTGGGGTACTCAAATACGGTACGAATGCTTTTGAGCAAAAAGGTAGAAATACTTTCTAACCAAACTAAATGAATTTCACTAATTGTTTCCATGATTTGGACTAAAATTCTAGTTAAACAAATAATTATCATGATGAATATTTTTTTCATTTGTTATAAATTTACCGAATTATTGCCAGTTATGAAAAATATGGAAAATCTTGAGTTTTTGTTTGAATACTTGTCGATTTATATCCCCAAATTCTAAAAATTAAAACACCCAGTGAAGCAAAGAACCGCAATGTTGGATTTGTTTTTTCGGTTTTTGTAATTTTATTTAATTGTTGCAGAGGTTTCGGAGGCTGTAGAAGAGAAGCCTGCTGAAGGATCTATTAACAGAGGTAATGGGGTTACTCGAAAATAATAATCGCAATATTTCGCCATTTTACTTGTATAGTTCCAAATTGTTTTTCATATGGTTTGATGACTAATTTTCGGTTTTGTTTTTGATCATGTTTTCAGATGCTGTTCTGGCGCGTGTTGCGACCGAGAAGAGGCTATCCCTTGTCAGGGCTTGGGAGGAAAGTGAGAAATCCAAAGCTGAAAACAAGTACGAAATTTTTTTAATCTATCAGATATATTATGAAATTTTTTGTGCTAATCTATAGTCCTAAAGTTGCTTAAAAGTTTTGGTACATTATCACTTCGACGACTTGTAGAGTTCCATTTGCCTATATCAAACAAAAGTTCTCGGGAAGATTGACTCGTTTCGGAGAAGATATTCTAACCTTGGACAACCTCATGTTTACACATATGTATCTCTTTATCCTTAGTTACCTACTCATAGGCATGTGGTGATTTTGAGATTTATCATTTAGTATTAAGCCTGTTATGCAATGCTAATAACTGATGGGACATAATCCAGACACACATGCTTGGACACACTTTATGTAAGGCATTTACGTTGATCCAATGATTAGATCTATTCTACTCGCTTCATCCGTTGGATCAATGTGAATCCAATTGTTTTGCTTAAGTATGTCAAAAAGTGTGTCAAAACACGTATCCATAGATCCTATGCCATCACTGATTTGGTATTGCCGTATTGGTCGTGGTTTAGGCTATCTGTTTCTATATCGTACGTGTTTTAAAAAATATGCTCTCACAAATATTGGATACCTCAGGATAACTAATCGTGTTTCACAATTTGTTCTGTGTGACTTTGCGAGTTCGAATATGGGGAGAAGCTGATGTATTTAGAAAACAATTTTTGTTAAATTCTAACTCTTTTATGTACTTTCTGAAGTAGTGTAGTATTGTTTCTGCTTTTGTGGTTTTACTTTTTACTTAACAGACATGGTGAGATTATCGTGTTGCTTAGTGTTTAGATTATCTGTTTCTTTATCGTACTTGTTTTTAAAAATTCACTTCAAGTATTGATAAATATTTCACTTTCTATGATGTATGAATTTTGAGTTCGGATACAGGAGAAGAAGGTGATACATTTAGTAAATGTCGTCTTAAAGTTTGAACTCTTTGTACTTTCGAGAGTGGCGTAGTATTGCTGCCGCTTTTGTGGTTGTACTTCTTATTTTCAAAAACGATAAATATATCTTATTTGGGAAAATTACCGTTATTGGTTCATCGAGTTTAGATAATAATTAGCATTAGTACATAAGCAAATTCAATGCCAAATCTTGTTCTCACGAAATTAGATGATTGAACAGAGCTCAGAAGAAGATATCTGCTATCGCGTCATGGGAAAGCAGCAAGAAAGCTTCTATAGAAGCCGAACTGAAAAAGATCGAGGTAAAAATTCCGTGCTATACAATTTTATACGTATTAGTAGTACGTAGCAACGATCACCTACACTTAATCCATCTGTAGAACAAGAAGTTAAAAAGACGATTGTTTCACGGGACTAAATTGCTAGGGGCTGGACTGTTAGCTTCCGGACTATTTGTCCTAAAATTGTCAGTTTGTGGACAATCCGCTAGGTTCCTGCATTGTTGGATCTAGGAGAATTTGATATACTAAATTGTGTATGTGTACGTGTGCATCAGGGCCGGCCCTGGGTAAGCCCAACAAGCCTAGGGGCTTGGGCAACCCATCCGGGTCAGGGCAAAGAAAAGATTAAAGCAATGTTGAAAATATTATAGACTAGTCCAGCAGCTCTAGCCAAGTAAGCCCAACCATAATCGGATTGTCTTTTGATGTAATTAATGCTAAAAATGTATAACATAACTTTCATTTTGTTTTTTATTCTTGACTTCGTATGCCTTTTTTTGTTTTGTGACATAATAGTAGGAGCAAAATTTTTTATGTCGGGCTTAGACAACCCAATAGATAGGGCCGGCACTGGTGTCCCTCCGCTTGGAGCCGGTGTAGTCCCTTATTTGGAGCTGAAATAGTCGAGAGGGATTGTCAGTAAGCAAAAGAGGCCATTTTTGTTTTCTTGATATTTTAAATTACGTATGCAGGAGCAATTGGAGAAACAGAAGGCCGAATATACAGAGAAAATGCAAAACAAGATGGTGATGATCCACAAGAAAGCAGAAGAAAAGAGGGCAATAATCGAAGCCCAACGTGGCGAAGAACTCCTCAAGGCAGAGGAGACCGCGGCAAAGTACCGTGCCACAGGAACTGCTCCGAAGAAACTCCTAGGATTGTTCTGAAATCGCTAAAAATTGAGCTTGGTACGGAATCATGATTTTGTGTTTGTAAATTTTATTCTGTTTCGATTTATTTCTTTTTGTTTGGGATTTGCCAGTGTATTGTGTGCTTACGGGGGAACGATTGGTTGATTGTTGCGTGTGCATAGTGATGTATTTTCTGTGTGTATATACCACACGACAACAATTTGGTTATTAAGATTGTTCTGAACTAATTTCATGTGATTATTCGGGTGTTGTTTTTTAACTCTACTTTCGTGTTCGGATCCTATATATTGGCACCTTACGTGTCCTGGTTTTTACTTGATAAATAGTGCAAATTTTGTACCGGTTAGAGAAACTGGTAAAGGTGGATGCTGCCGAAACATAGGGTGTCAACACGAATAGAAATGGTTGTGGTCGCTCCCACCATCAGTTGATGTGGTATGATCACAACGTAAGAGTCCGGGCACTCGAAACTCTATGCCCATCATTTCCTATCGAATTATGGAATAGAATGAAGAAGACAAGTATATAATCTTTGCACAACACATGCATAGAGAACACAGAAGCACCTGTGTATTCATATAGAACTACCCACCAAATTTCTTCATCCCTCGAATGAAAATGACGCGCGATCATCTATTTGTCCTTCCAGAAATCCCATATCGTACCAGTTCGGAAAACGCTACTTCAAAGCCGAATCCGAACAATTGTCCATGTCACAAGAATTCGAGCAATATAAACAAACCACCATCTCTTCCTCAACCGCCCCTTGTTCCCAGCCTACAATGCTATTTTTCTCCTTGAGGCATTTTCGTGGGCCTCATCAGACCCACAACGCGAGTCTCGAGCAAACACGAGACCTTACGGAATGAGGAATGACACACACTCAACAACTTGAATGCAGGTGCTACTCGAACGCATAATCATATATGGTAATAAACAATTTTTTTTTTTGGGTTGGTAAACTTTATAACAAGAAGAAAACCAAGGCTAACTTCAGATTGTTGAAAATTTGATTGTCTAATTTCCAGGTGCGTTGCAAATTCCTATTCCCTATAGAATCTCCAACATTTCTAAGCTTCCCCAAGGAGGCGCAAATCATTTCACAGGCTGCTCGAACTATTGCCACCTCTGGTTTAGCTGTGTTCCCGTGCAAGCAATCATTCTTTCTTTCCATATATTGTACACACTCACAGGCTTTCAAGCTATTCCCTTTGAACAAGACACACGCCTTCGCTGCCCAATCTTAGGGTTATTCTGCAGTTCCCTTGGAGCATTGGAATTAGAGGGAGGACAATTGAAGGTACCTAAGTTGGATAGGTCGCTTGGTCTCCAATATAATCTCATCGTTCACGTTATTGCAAATAGGCTCTGACCATAGCCATGGATCAAGCCAAAAACAGTCTTACTGCCATTTCCTATTTGATTTCCGATGAGGTTCTTCGGCAGAGGTCTCATTTGTAAGATCTTCCTCCACATCCAAGAGCACTAGGAGGTGATCTTAGCTTGCCAAAAGGTTTGTTCTCTATTAACATTAGCTTGAATTCGGTCTTTCCAAGAGGAGTTATGAGTGAAACAGCACAATCTCCACACAGCTTTAGCCATAAAGGCTCTGTTCCAATCTTTAATTCTCTTAATGCCTAAACCACCTTCTTCCAAGGGAGAAACTACATCTTCCCAAGCAAGCAACGCACACTCGTAAGCATTTGAGCTGCACTTGAACTGTGGTTGAAACACCAACAAAACAGCTAAAACGGAACAAAATCCTACACTGGTAAGAGGACCAGTGTGATTCTGAAAATATTGCTATATATTCTATATATTTTTCTAATTTTTTTATTTGCTGAAGTAAGGCTTAAACTTGAAATTCAATTTATGCAACTTGACACCAACACAGTTGCTGGGACACCCAGGCATGGCATTGAACTTCCAAAAGGGGAGACGCAATAGACCATTATCGATATCAAAACACTTATATACTTGGTGATGCGGCACCCTTCCCACCCTATAAGACGCCGATAATAGCGGATAGGCACCCTACTTTCAAGAAATACAAACTTCCACTTTAAGGAATTACGAACTCGAACAACAAAATGATTTCATTCAAAAGGGTGTTGTTATAACTCATAACTTTGAAAAACCAGAGCCTACAATGACAAGTAAATAGTTTCTCACCCATAGATTACATCTGGTGTCGTCATAACCCTCAAAAAACCCGGGCCTAAGATGACAAGTAAAAAAGCTTCGCACATAGATTACACCTCAAAATGTTCAATGCAATGCAGAGAGAGAAATCTAACAAAAAGCTAATACAAACAAAATAACTAATGAAAAGCATGATCAAATTATATGATCGGCATGAAAAAAGTAACTAAAGGACAGCACGGCATGTTTCCTAGCAGCGAGGCTTGCACAATAATTTAACCAAGTTCCTCATCTTCATGCCTGATCTATTGAGAAAGCCTTGGTGTAAACGCTGCCTTAAATAGGGAAAAAGGGGCAACAAGCAAAGGACTAGGCTGCCCCTGGATCATCATTAGCACTGTAGTGCTGAAATCTCTTTTTTTCGCAAGAGAATTTTGTTTTGCAAATCATTTTCATCACACAAGAAGTCAAAATGCATAAGATTGGGGGTCATAATTTATTTTGAATCATCCTTGCTGTCTGCAAATTTAAAGTTTTAGAAGTCTAAAGAGTTCTATTTCAGGTTTGCAGGATTAAAGCTCCCATAGCTATCATGAAATTTAAGGTTGGACCATCTTGAAATGAAACCTCGACAACTGCTGAGGGATGGTTGATATGACCGGCCCGTACCTCTGCCAACAAAGAAAAGAAGAGAAGGGAGTAAATACATATTGAAAAAATTAAGAGGAACTAATAGGTTAAGCTTTATTTCATATTAGTAAGGTATATGCATTCATCAGGGAAACAAGAGAGAAAAAGGGATGCTTGCATACGGTACTTATTTCAATGGGAAAAACTTTGCAATTAAAAGGTAAAGATTACACAATATTTAACTGAACTATGTGGCATTGACGTTAGTGCCCATTATAAAAAGAGTACATTTTCTATACACCGTTGGCATAGAGATTCACCATCACACTTGGATACAGACATTGTTCAATTCAACAAGCGGGGACCACCACATATGTATATGTTCAATCCATTCAAGTCGCTATTGTAATAATATCCAAACACAATCAGTAGAGAAATTTATATTATTATTATTAATAAAAAGACGCAAAGGCCATTTCATTCTTTCTTAGAATAATGAAAAAAACTAAGCTCTAGCACTATTGATCATAAGAAATAGAGCATTAGTCATTAACAAATTAGCTGAAGCACTATTCCTTTCTCGAGTGTTAATTCATTTCATAAACAAGCAAGCTATAGATTGATTTATGAGCTTTTGAAATACAAGCTCCACTTGGCATGTAACCATTTTGTTACAGATTCAAGATAGGTTTAAAATTAAGCTTGCTTAATATAGGGTAGAGCTTGCGTCTAGCAAACCCCAGCTTTGCTTTGTTCGTTCTCACCCCTAAATATTGTCAGTACGTAAGAAAATGTAGAGTCAACCAATATACCTGCATATTATCATAGAGTTCAAACAACGGAACGGCAAGGAGTTTCAGGTTTTTTGGCACCGCGAAGTACTCCCTTTCAGAAAGATGAACAATAAAAAGCTTCTTGCACTCCTGCATTTAGAGAAAGAAAAGGAACACTTGTTAAAATGAAAATTAGGAGAAATGAAGGAAAAAACCATATTTAGAAAACTTGGGTTTTATAATTTGAGAAGAGAAGCACGAGTACATTGTGGCTTCAAAGGAAGAAAGAGAAGATACCATTTTACTTTGACATGCATACTGAACTAAATTAGAATTCACAATGTAATTTCAAGCTTTTAAAAAGTACTAAACAAGTCGAGTTTGAGTAGAGTTTTATACTTAATTCGAGTTTGAGTCAAGTTCGAGTATTATGATACTCGACTCATTTAGCTTGCGAGAAGCTCAAGTAGTATATGTATAGAAATATATTTATATTGGGAAAATTACACACTGTCCCCATGAGGTTTCTGAATATTTCAGAATGCCCCTTCAGGTATCTGAAATACATTTTGCTCCCAAGTCAAAATACAAGTTTGATTTGCATGGAAAAAGACCATTTTACCCTTAACTTTACTATCTAATTTATTCATTTTGAAGCTAATGATTGTGAAAATTAGAGAAATACTATCACCATTTAAGGAAAATATATTGTTATATACGAAATAATTATACAACCTATTTTTTAAGAAATTTAAAAAGTCAGAGAACAGATGCTACATAAAGGGTAATTTGGTAATTTAAGGAGTAACTTACAACCTTAAAGCTGATTTTCACTTTGTGCCAAAAACTTTTGGGGGTAAAGTGCAATGTTATATATACCTCATGGGGGGATAGTGTAATTTCAGATACCTTATGGGGTATTATGAAATTGTCATAAACCTCATGGGGGCAAAGTGTAATTTACCCATTTATATATGTATTACCATATACGCATAAATATATGTAAATAAAAACATTTATTTATCAATATAGACAAAAATATAATTTCCGAGACGAGCTCGAGTATTCACATTTTCAGCGGAGTCGAGTTTGATTCACACAAACTCGATTCGAGCTCGAGCTTGAGTAGTGTCGAGTTCGAGTATGACTAATACTCGGTTTGGCTCGTTACCACCCCTAGCAATTATACCGCCTTCCATGCTTACCTTTGGTTTTGTTATGTGAGGAGGGCAGTATGGGTACATAATTGTTTCAAAATTTGGCCTCCACCAAACAGCAACACACTCACCTATCTGCATTAAGAAGAATTTTAGAAGGATATGGATCCATGAAGAACATGCAACTTTTGAAACAGAGACTCCCAAGGGAGATTTAAATTCTAAAGGGAATAACTCTTATCTTGTTCTTAAGCATTAACAAGACTATTGGTTGGGTTTTTTCGGAAATGGGTTATTAAAAAATGGTTTCGGGAAACTTTTTCTTTAATAAGTTCATCACGAAACTCGTTTGGTTATCATATTCCCTAAAAGGTAATTTTGAAAACTTAAATTTTGTATTATCAATAAAACTAAAATCCTGTACAAAATAAGTTTTCTGAGTCTAAATAGCAGAAAACAGGAGCACATTACTAGAAAAACAGCCCCCAACTTCCATATCTTTTTGTCCCGTAGACTAGAACATAATCACTATACCTTCCAATCTTGCTGAAAACCAGGTGTATTTGCACCAAGTTTGCTGTTCAGCTTTCTTTTCAAACCTTCCATCTCTGAAAGAATAGATAAAATAATAAAAAAATAATAAGAGTTTAATGCATATCTAAAGCCGTAAGAAACAATTACAGTAAAAAATATGGCACCGCACCATTCTCCCCAGGTTTAAGACGGCCACCAGGGAGCTTGCAAAATGTATTTCCTATTTGTAGGAGAAGAATATGCGGATGATTATGCTCCTGGACCTGTAAGAACAAATAATTCATGAAGCATTTTATTCACAGTACAAATCACGGTAGTACCATGAAAATACAAAGAGAGATACAAAACTTTCTCTGAAAGAATACTCTTTTACCGACCCATCAAAATGGATGAAGTGTCTAGGTACGACACATCAGACAAACATACTCAAAAGACACTTCGAAGTATGTGTCAAACAATCAGTTTGGCAAGCCTCTAAACTATTCTTTCTCAAAACTTCAAATTCTGTGACGGAGAATCAATATGGAATATCAAGGGACAATAACTTGCTTTTAGTTGAGGTTTACCTGAGTTGAGATTTGATATTACATAGGAAAATATTAATACATAATGAAAACAAGAATCTAAGATATGTTTAATTATATAAAAATTGTTGACTACATACATTTATATGCTAGCTTGTTGCCATATTTTTAGATTATATACTTTTTAGTTACTTTCAGTATATTTATTATCTATATATATATATATATAGACGGCCAAGTGCACAAAGTTCCGGCATTATGGGGTCTGGGAGGTTGTGATGTACACAACCTTACCCCTGTTTCCAGAGAGATTATTTCCAACGGGATGAACCCTAGACCCACAAGTCGCAATGGATGCGTGCATTGCATGTCACTAACTTAAAGAAATTCAACTTAAGGCTATAACTACCACCAATATCAATTTTAGGAGATATTGAACATGGAACAAGCATGATAATGAGATGCTATGTATATTTATTTTATTACCTATGAAATAATAATTTTAATTTTAAAAATTGACAAGTCCCGTGTCCGTATCTGTGTCCATATTCAAACCCTTGTCCGTGTCCGGGTTTCTTAGGTCTCCTATCATATTGATAGTTGGCAGGAAACTTCATCGGAAGGACACGCCCTATTGTGTTATTCTCGTAAAATTGTAGGTTGTGGTAAACAAAACTGGCCAGTTGTTTTCTTCAAGATCTAAACATAGAGCTAAATTTCCAAAGTAGATAAGTTACTTTATTTTTCTGCCTCCGTTGCAAGCCTATATAATGGCAAACTAAGCATGATGGGCAACATGATTATTATCTCAAGGTAAATGTTGTCACCATCATGAATGTAACAGACAGGTTTGCATGTCAAACAGATACAGCTTTAAGATATTCACAAAAATTTTCCACAGTTGAACATCATTTCCAAATCTTAAGAAAACTATGCCTTTCAGGTTTTAGGATGAAATTTTGAACCTGAATATGTCACTTATCTCGGTCACTGTGGTTTTGCAGGGTAAAAATTGTTAGTACAAAATGCACGGAAGACGACGTTAGGTTGTGAACGAAAAAAAGATAAAAATTAAAGACAATATTTCTTCCATTACATCTCATCCAAACCTTGTCCAATATGGACCTCTTTCACTTTCTAATCCAAGTTATCCACTTCTCCACTCTTGTCCAATACTAACCAGCTTTCAACCTCATTAGAAAGACAAATCTTTTGAGAAAGAAAGTCACTTTATTTAGATGAAAATTGTGCCAGTGCCATTAACTCCGCAAAACCTTATACAGGCAGTTGAGCTGAGACCAATTACAAACCAAGTCCAAAAGAAGTAGCCCACGCCAACCATAAAAGAACCAATTGAGTTTCGGTGAAAATTTATTAATTTTATAACCTGAAACACTTTTCCTTCTTTAAGGGTAAATCAAAACACCAGCCTTGCACTTTCTCGAGCATAAAAGTAGAAGAAATCTCAAATCCCTAGGCTCCTACAAACCTATTCATTTGTCCTGGCTTTCAAACATCTGTCCATTAAAACAATATCAGAATAATTGGAATAACGAGGCAAGCAGCAGACTTGAATCAAAATTTGAAACATGCCTCTGCGAACTATTAATAATTAATATCATCAAAAGAGCACGACCCACTTGCAGATGATATAATACACAGCTTAAAACATAGATGTGCAAGAAGCAGAATAGAAGAAAAAAACAGCATATCTGTCGAAACTAAACCAATAAACACTTGATAAAGATCTAAATCGATAAACCACAAAAGTAGGACCTTGGACTAGAGGTAGCCGGGACTAAGAACTAAGTAGCTTACTAGTTCTAGTCTCTTCCAACTAATGCTGGTATCTTTCAGTTCCCAAAATTAAACTTCAAAAAGAAAATAGCTTGCCAAACATAATGGTTCACGCTAGGTCCGTAGCAGCCCAAAGTCCAAACCAGGCCTTTTCCTTGCTGCATACTACCACTTAGAAAACAGGAACATAGTATGCTGTTTTATGTGTCGGTTAGTGAAGTATGAGCTTAACAATGTGTCTAACCTTTGTGCACCTTGCTCTGACAAGCAAGACTTCAAGAATATGGTTTTTCATAAATTTTCTGAAAGGACAAGCTCCAGGGTGGGAAAATATTTCAGAAGAGATTTCACAAGAGCCCAAACCTAAAGCGTACAAGAGGACCTAAAAGGGCCAAGCTGTAAATTTCATCAAATTTGCAAGAAGTCAACTTGGTAATTTAATCCGTGTCTTCACAGCAGGCCACTATTAATAACAAATAATAGAATCGCAGCCAATAGGATGGTCTAAATTTATACTGCTTTGCAGTAGTCATGAACCCAGATAGTGTCAATAGCATGCCCCAAAGTGAGTTAAGAAACAAAAGTCGTAACCAACATGTTGACTTAAAATTACTAAACCCAGACTAGTCTACATGAGAGAAGCATGCTGTCATAATGGGTCAATATCGAGAGTAGCCCATGGCGACATTGAAACTTGAAGTGTGTCAATCTATTACATGCCCCCATGGAACATGTGCTTGATTATAACTGTATAACCTCTTGCCTAAGGATCTTTCTCTTTGCTATATAGTCTTCAAGGTTAAATCTTCAATTGGGTTCAAATATAATGGTGAAGCCATTTCGAAAAACATGCCCACCGAGTAAACTAGGACTTTTTAAAGTTCCTCATACCAATCCTTAGAAACAAATTACAAAATTAAACCGGGGCCATTCATGACACCAAACATGTCAATAAGTCCATACTTCCACAAGGTTCAATGCTGTACAAAAGCTGAATGGCATAACCACTATTCTGCAGACCTAACTAAGCATTAAAAAAGAAGAAGAAGAAAATAACTAGATAGCAATTGATGACTCAAGTGAGAAAACATACCAGTAAAATGGCTTCGACACTAGTCCTCATTCCCTCCTTCATGTAGCTGTCATCCCAAGAACAATACAAACTAATTAAACACATCATCAATCTGATATGCTTTGATATAGGGTTCACAATTAAACCAAAAGTAGCCTTTTTATCAAGCCCTTCCCCTCCTCCTACCCCAGGATACAAATTAAAAAAAAAAACTACATAATAAATCTGAGATACTACGATCTACAGTTTAGAAATAGAACCATAGATTGCATTGGAATTATTTTTTTCTATTTCACATTGCTGCACTCCACTAATAAGTATGTAAAATTTTAAAAAGTTCATCAATTTAAGATACTATGATCTAGAATGTCGAAATAGAGCCAAAGATAGCTTTTTAATAAGCTTAAACACCTAATTTAGCTAAAATATTTTTCAATAGAAAAAACATGTCATCAATTTCAGACGCTATGACCTAGAGTACAAATAGACCACATAATACACCTTTATGAAGCCTTGTCCCACCTTTTTACCCAATAACTAATTAAAAGAATAAAATAACATACATGATCAATTTGATATACAATGATCTAGGGTGTAGAAATGGGACTAAAGATAGAATTTTCAATTTCTCAATCCCCCTCAATTCTTCCAAATCAACCCAAAACACTCCCCTTCTCTCCTCCCCCTTCTTCTTTTTCTCCATTAAAAAATAAATAAAGAATCATCAGCCCCAACTTAAATAGCATAGGGATGAAAAGTAGCCCCTAGTTCAAGAGTATCATGATAGCAAGCCCCTATTATTTAGATGATTGAATAGTGTTTAGATACAATGGTAAATGGTTCCATTAGTTTAATCTCTAAAATCTAGTATCGCACTCCATTCAGGGACATTATGCGACTCCCCTAAATCAGAGATTCTATGATCTACGGTTTAGAAATATAGCTAAAGACAACATTCTCTATCGTATCTAGTTTAAATGATTAATTTAGCAAAGATTTTTTAATGGATAATTAAAAGAGAAATCCTTAATTGGAAAATGTTTCAATGATTGCGATCTAGTGTCACACGTGATCAATCTGATCTAGATTCGGGATAGACACAAAGATGTAACTTTTCTAGCATAAATGCTTAATTTAGCAAAGATAACTTAATAGGCTATTAAAAGAGAGATGTTTAATTGGGAATATACTTGAGTTTCATACGAGCAAGGCGATCGGCGACGGAGATATCTTTCTCCATCTTGGGATCCTTGGTACCGTAGTTGTAGCTAAAGAGTGGGTATACGTTCACTGAAGGCAACTTCAACATCTTCTTCCGGAAGGAGCTTTCTCTCTCTATGAACTAAGGGAGGAGAGAACTTGTTTGCACCAACTCCCCGTTTCCAACCCTTAAATTTTAATCCCTACCCCTCAAACTCTAAATTGAAGCAACAATATAGAGAATGTCCCCAACAGACCCCTCAAACTTAAAATAGACTGGTTTAGGGTAAGTAAGCATTGTAGCAAATTCCCCATGTTTTAGATGATTCAATAATTTTAGAAACACTGGAGTGAGAGTTTTCTTAGTTTTAATCCTAAAACATAGTTAGAGATACATTTAGGATCACTCGTGGGAATGCCCTCAGACAAAGATAACCAAAGATAACATTTTTAAGAAGCCTTTTCCCCGTATATCTTCAATACCAAATAAATTAACAAATAAAAATAACATATGATCACAATGAGATACTATGATCTACGGTTAGAAATAGACCTAAAGACAACATATTTTTATCTAGCTTAAATGGTTAACTTAACAAATATATCTTAATGAGCTATCAAAAGGAGAGCTGTTTATTTGGGAAAATTCCTCGAGTTTCATACTAACAAGGGGGTCAACGACAAAAAACCTTTCTCTATCTGGGGCTATTAGCTCTAAAGCTATATCTAGAGAATAAGTATATGTTCACCTGAACTGCACATGCCCCATATACCCATGGGTACAAGCGGGTATGGATCCCACATTTTTCCTCTTAGACCTACACGATCGGTGAGCAGGTGTAGAGACAGAGTATGATAGGGGATGCTGAATGCAGTGTTATTAAATGCCCCCTAGGCTCCTGGGCGAGGCGAAACAAAAAGGTCTCATATGGGTCCAGGCGAGCGACGATACTAAAGTGTTGCCTAGGCTAGCGCCAATTCATTCTACGTCTTTGTGGTTTAAGGTATTTTTATGATGCGTCATATCATCCTCATCACTTATTGTACTTAATGAAGTAAATTATTAGTAGTACAAACTATAAAAGGTCGCATATTACATTTCAAGAAGCGACATTCAATTACCTAAATCTTTGACAAGATTATATGTACTTCCAAATAAACCAAAACAAATTAAGAATTTTGGGAGATCATGCGGATTCCTTTAGAAATAATTAGCACCTTGCCTTACTCGGACGAGCGCGTGAGGCGATAAGAGGTCTCGGCGCCTTAAGGGCATCTAGCGTTTATAACAACAGTGGCTGGATGCCATATAAATCTTTTAAAGTGGGCTAAATATCATCAAATTTTTTTACGAAGTAATAAAGCTGCATAAAATAAATTTTTACACTAAGAAATAGGTTAACATGGGGATTTTTTCAAATCATAAGGAGCTATAGCCCCTAGCAAACTCATAGGTTTGTTTCTCCATGCATACCAGATATGAACAACACTAACTCCTTCCCCAATAACAATATATATATATATATATATATATGAACAGGCAGTGCACAAATCTCTCGAACAAGTAATAATTTGCTAAATAGAAATAACAAAGATGATCAGATTGAGATGCTGTTGATCTAGGTTTCACTAACAAAACCAATATTGAAACTTCTACCCAACTCAAATGCTTAATAGTTAGATAAAACATCTTAATTATAAATAAAAAAGATAGAAGCTTTATTAATAGGGGGGAAATATTTAGTTTACTTGAGTTTCATGCGAGCAAGGCGATCGGCGACGGAGGTGTCTTTCTCCATCTTCGGCTCTTTAGTGCCGAAGCTGTAGCTGGAGAGTGGGTATACGTTCACATTCGGTGAGTTCGCCATCTTCTTCCCCCAGAGAGAGAGAGAGAGAGAGAGGTTTTTCAGAGGGTTCTCTTCTGTTCTGACTCGGCTTCTATTGTATTTTGATGGGTTTTATTAAAAAAAAAAATGGAGCCCATCGCATAAAACCGTTTATCTTATTTTATAATAATAATTAAAATTGGATAGGCTTTTTAAAATTTAAATTTTATACATAAAAGATTTGTTTAATCTCAAATTTTAAAAAATTCAGAAGTGTGGATGAGTTGGTTAGGATTTGCCCCGTTTCAAATAAAAGGTGTATATATAGACATGTAATTATCTTGTTAGGAATTCATCTTTTATTTCTTATTTATTTAGTTGTTTTTAATAATTTTTAATTATTTTATTTGACTTGCTTGGTATCTAAGTTAACATTTTTTGCTATTTTTGAATAAAATAGCGAATCCACACGTACATTGTGCGTGTAGATGAGGCCCTTTTACAAGTAAATAATAATTAAAAAAATAAAATCATGCTTGTACTATAAATTTACTATTAGAAAAAATATCACATTTGGCTATAAAATTCTTCAAGAGGAAATAAATTGATTAGAAACCTATAAAAAAAAAAACACTATTATCTTAGAAAACATGGTCAAAAAATTTATTTATTATTTGGATAAAAACTAATTTTAAACTATTGCCCATCAAATTTATTTTACAACAACATTAAACGACATAAATAAACTCAAAATTTTATAAGATCCAATGGGTTTTTTGACCTGCCAAACAATTTATGCAAAACACTATTTATTTAACTGTCCAATCCACAAAAATCTTGACATAACAAAAGATAAGAAATAACACATTAAAAAATAGAAGTAACATATAATGAATTTGTTTTGGAAATTACATAGCTAAATTGATAAATTTGTTAATATATTTACCAATAAAGGGTCCATAAAATATAAATTTAGAATAGGAATAATTTACTTTCTTCGATTGCTACGGCTTGATTGGTGCATAGCTCAAAATTTTGAGAGATAGAATTAGGTCAAATATGAAGGCACAAGTTGAATATATGCATATCCATGTATGCACGTTTTAATTATGATAATATAAGTGAAGGGAGTGAGTTTGTTAGATTAGATAATGTGATAATTCATGTCCTTATCCATGATCAAATGTGTTAAAGGACAAATTGAAATAGGTTTTAGCATATTATAATTAAACATCAAAGCTTTTGCAAAATATTTTAAAATCAAAGGGTATTTTTGGCATAAAAACATATATGAAATACTTTGCATAGTTAAAATAATAATAATAATAATTGGATTAGATAAGCTCGAACCAAACAAACCTTTAATTTCGTAATATTGTTACTTTTCAAATTTTGTTTCTCATATATGTTTTTAAAGTCGATTCTAACAAGGAATAATTTTAGTGTTTGATAAATAAATTTTAAAAAGTTACTTCTATAAGTAGCGTTACGCTTGGAAAAATGGTAATTTTTATTATAAGAAATACAAATTTATGTATGTGTGAAAAAAGTAATAAGTATATTTGGAATTATTTCAATAATTAATAATAGAAAAACCAAAGAAATTTATGAAAAATTGCATGTAAACTTGCTTGTAAAAGCATCAACAGAAAAGTACAAGCAAATTATTAAATATTGGATATTTTAAAATTAACAAATACCTAGGCAAAAAGAACTAAAACCAAAATGTACGAGAACAAAATACTAAACTAGCCATATGCTATAACATATAATTGATTTGCTGTATGAATCAACATGAACCCATGTTGTAACTATATGTCCATTAGTACAGGATAGGTAAACGTCATGAGTTTTTCTTTTCAGTTTTGCAAACCCACAGACCCGTATGAACTCCGACTCGTGGACAAACAAATACAGCAAGTGCGGAGGCCTTTGACATGCTACCTCAAGTGAACAACCCTATGCTCGGTTCGCGTTACGTTTGCGATAGTGCATTCGTAGTAGAGTGTGTACAGAGGAAGTGTAAAGATGAATATTCAATTGTCATAGACCATAGAGCATTCTTTTCATTTTTATTGCTTTACATAGTTGCATGTCGTGTGTTTGATATAATTTTTTACTTTTCTTGTTTAATCATAAAGACTAAAAAGGATCAAGCAATGAGTTTGGAATTGTATGAATGGTTAACATTCGTGTACAAATCTGTAAAAATGAACGAAACATAAAATCTTATTTATCCCATTTACATCTTCAATATGACTGTTTTTTTTCTTTTTTTGAAACATGTTTCCAATTAGGGAAGCCCAGCATATTTTTATGCAAAATCTTATACCTCGTTAAGATCATATTGGCATACTTTGAGTACTTTATTTATGAGGAATTGATAAGAATTCTTATTAATATAGGGTTTAATCTATGTTACATAAACTAGTGTGTCCATTTATGCATGGTCACAAGTATGAGGCATTTTTTTGTTTTTTGGCGATTATATTGACACCATATGTTTTATTTTCGACACTTCGTTATATTGGCATCACACTTGTGAAGTTAAATTTACTTCGGCACCACGCTAATTATTCTTGATTTAAATTAGTACTATTGGTACCACAAAAATTTTACTTAGCACCACATCTCTAAATGACCAAAATACCCATTTTTTCTCACGATGATTTATCTTCTTCATTCAACCAAATATTTCAAAAATTCAACCAAAAATTTCAAAGTTTCATCTTTAATGTCTAATAACACTATTTTTTTAATAAAATCTACAATTAATATTTTATCTTCTCCATCCAATCTCAAACATAATATTTTTTACTCTCTCCCTATCTCTTACTTCATCCTCTATGCATAAAAACCCACTTATATATACAATTTTTGTACTCTCTTAATTATATCAATTAAACTTAAAAATGCATAATTATATCTCGATTAATGCATGGCAGTAGATGTATTTCATATAAATTTTGATTTTAAATGCTTGGAATAAATCATTTGAAACCCTGATCTATAATGTTACAATCGATTTGTGAAAGACTATACGACAATATTCCATTCCACTTTCATAGAGTCGATTGTGGCCAAAAGTAGCTAATGTCGCGCCCCAAAATCCCAACCACCCGGGACCCAGGGTTGCGATGTGAAATCTATAACCAAACTCACAAACACACAA
>MKEJ01056325.1:0-15657 GCA_001753735.1 Embelia ribes
TCTAATTTTTATTATTTTTTTTTTTCGTAATATAATTTGCTATTCACAATTTTTTTGTTTATTAAAGAAATGATTTTCTTTCCAACAGAACGATAAATGCTTTTTAAGATTAGGAAAACCATTTTTTGTGTTTTATTATTATTATTGTAATATATGTAGTTATTTTGCTAATTTAACAAATTTTATAAAAAAAAAAATTGATGTTATCAATGTGTAAAATATGATTTTTTTTTTTTAATGATTCCAATAGGAGGCCCAGGTCCTACTAGGTTCGTTTATTTCAATGTGTAATAATATATGTAGTTATTTTACTAATTTAACCATTTTTTATTGAACATTTTACTAAATATATAAATAAGGAGTAATGATATTCTTACGAACTATTTGTACCAACTTGGATTATGTGTTACATAATTAACCACATCGAGCGAGAGAGTTTGTATGCGGTGATGTGACTAATTATGAATTGAAATGAATATCATTGCTCATATAGAATAAATTTAGGGCTGGGCTCAGTCCATGCTCTTATCTTACAAATTTAGAATTATTGATGTTATTTCAACGTTTTGGAAATTTGAGATGGTAGAAAAAAGAGCTTACAACTTAGCTGCTTGTTTATTTAATGAAATTATTTTCCCAAACTAGCAGGTGAGGAGGTCACTCGAGGTGTTCGGGGACGTGAGGGCCGTTCAGATGGAGTGGTTACGGAGGGAGGGGACCGTGATCGTCCATTTCTACGACCTCCGCCATGCGGTGGAGGCGGCCCGTGAGGTGCGCGAGCAGCACATGCAGCACCAGACGCGGGTCAGGGGCCACTTCGAGGCTTGGAGTTGGGGAAATTTCGGTGCTCCACCTTATGTGGCGTCGTGTGGGTTGATATTGGGGCAGGCGGTGTGGGCCGAGTTTGCGAGTCCGAATATGGCGGGTGTGCCGGAGGGGTATAACCAGGGGACCCTGGTGGTGTTCAATTTGGACCCCAATTTCTCCTCTAAGAGCCTCAAAGATCTCTTTGAACCTTTTGGTATGCTTTTATTTTATTTAGTTAGTTTCATTTTGTAAAGAAAAAAATGATTTGCACACCAAATATCATGTTCGAAGAGTGTACCGGTTTATGTGTTTTGATTCTTTAAAAAGAAAATTAGTAAGATGTGGGATTGAATCACATTCTTGTTTGAACAGTTTATGCATATGATTTTACGATTATGTTTACATATGATTGTTACTGTTTTTCAAATTAGTAAGTTTTTGTGGCTTTCTTTATGTGTAATGTGTGATAACTCTTTGCAACTTCTGATTTTTGGAATTTTGAAATGATTTTTATCGCTTGATTTTTGTCCAAGTTTGGTTAAATTTAACGGTCAAGTTTTCACACTTTTGTTTTATTTATTTTATTATTTAGATTAAAATACTGAGAATTCTGAAAGTATGAGAAAAACACCACCGAAGAAAGTTTATGGATATTTTGGTTTTTGGTTTCATATCTTAAAGTCATTTTAAACTTCGCAAAATGTGTTTCTCTTAGTACTAAAAATTGTTCTTACAATTGAAACCCTGTCTGATTCTATTTTTTTTTTTAATTCTAAGGAGATGTGAAGGAATTGAGAGAAACACCAATGAAGCGTCACCAAAGGTTCGTCGAATTCTACGACATTCGCGACGCTGCCAAGGCGTACTCGCAATTAAACGGAAAAGAAATCCATGGAAACCAAATAGTCATCGAATTCAGCCGCCCCGGAGGGAACAAGAAACACTTCCACAAAAGTTTTCACAAAAGTCACAACATTCGGGCACAAAATCCAGCTCATTGTCCTCAGCCCGAACGTCAAAACTCCTATAGTTCCCAAACGAGGAAACCGAGTTCCCATGGGAGTAGTAATGGGAGCGAGAAGTGCTTTCAAAAACATAATTCAAAGAAGGAAAAGCAAGCAAGTAGTGGGAACCCGAAACATGCGAGTAAGAACAAGGGATGGTCGTTTAAGGGACGGCAACCGAGGTGTTTGGACTCGAAGTTTTTGATAAACGAAGACGGAATAGTAGATTCAGGTGTGAGTGATTTGAGAACCACCGTCATGATCAAAAACATTCCCAACAAGTACAGGTTAGAGATATATTTGCCTTTTGCTTGTTTGCTTTGCTTAACTTGTTCACTTTTCTACCTAATATTTTTAAATAATTTAGAAATTATTCTCATAAATTGCTGTATTGCATGTATAGTGTAAAGTAAAATTAATGTTACTTGCTGCATTAGAAATTTCAATTATAATCTTGGTCTTTAGTTTTGATGAATGATATAAATATGGAACTTCGAATGTAAATTATGAAATAATCCGATCCGCGTATGGATGTTGTGGCTAAATGGTTGTAATTGAGACTGGGGATCCTACTGTAAACCTCCTTCATACTTGAAGGACCACTGCTGTAATTTGATCTTGCATGTATGTCGAGGGCAAAACATTGCATTGAAGGAATGGAATAATAAATGGATAAAAATTGAAAGGAAAAAAAATATGATTAAATTTTTTATTACTAATATTTAGTGGTGTAATATTTGTATACAAGAATAGACATTAATATTACCAGCTATTTAATTTTCAATCTTTTACATAAAACTCGATTTCTTCAAATTTTATCGTGGAATGGATCATTTTTGGTAGAATGTATATTTGACAAATTTATTTAATACATTGGGAGTTGCTTTTTTACATTTAATCGGTTTATATTATATGGTAGGTTCAATACATTCATTTAAAACCTTCTAATTGAAAATGTGTAGTCTCACTCTATTGAAGGAACTTAATTTGCACTTCTATTCACGAATGTTTATGACTATTATTGGGACAAAGAGAATGAAAAAACTATAATTGCATGTATTTAAGAACTATGGGGACATTGTTCATTTTTAGTTTTGAGTAATGATATACATATAAACTGGTTGTACCGAAAATTTGTACAAACTATTCCATCTATTTCATATGAAGTGTCGTTTAAGGTTAAGACATAAGGATTAAGAAGACCTTTAAATATTCTCGTTTGTATAAGAAAATACTGATATTTTACCGTACTACCCGTTGTTGAAATACTCAAAAAAACTAATGTGTTTTGTAATTAATAGGGATAAAATTGGAAAAAGTTAATAAAAATAATATTGATTTTTTAAAGTAACACTTAATATGAAATGAATAAAATTTTTTAAAACATCACTTAATATTAAATGGAGTGGGTAAAATTTATCTTTTTACCTTTTTTATTTCTTAAGAGGAAGTAAGAAGACAATTTTAAAGAACCCATTAAGAATAGCTTAAGTCATAATTTATCCTCACAAATATGAACAAATATGAAACGATGGATTCAAATTCGCACCCTCCAGAACTTAGGAAAAAAATTGTGAGGGCTACTACCCAAATTAGAAATTTTCCGTTTCTCTTTCTCTACTCTCTCTCACACACACACACATATATATATGTGTGTGTGTGTGAGAACCTATTGATAAAGTGCATGCTACTTTCCTTGAACAATGTCACAGGCTAAATAAAATTATCTCGTGCCTCATAATGCAAGAAAAACTTGTTTGGTTGGATAAATGAACCAAGGCTTAGATTAAAAATAATCAATTCAATTTTTTGCACATAAACCACTGTTTTAACTTAGATTTTTGTTTATTTTATTCAATAATCCGTAATTGAAATAAGTCGACTCGAAGAATGTTTGGATACTATTATCGTGACTAGCTACATAATGACACGTGTTATCAAATGGGGGTCGATTAAGTTAACTAATTAAAAAAACATTTTGGGGGTTATAGTTACAGAGTGATACAGAAGGGGGCTTTCTTGATATATATGTGGATTTTGCTCCAACGAAATTAAACATTTTCGAGTCAATTTTAAATTTGATCTAAAAATTAAATATATAGTTTCATTTTAAGTTTGATTGAATTTAAATTTGATTTGATAATATATATTTAATTGGAGCTTGCCGGAACAAAATTTTAATGACTCCTCCCTTCTCTGAGTGACAAACTTGGTGTAATTTAGTTGCGGACAATATTTTTAGCTAAAGGGGACAAATTCAATTATTTGTAAGTTAATTTAGTTAATTTAAAAGTTAATATTGGAGGTGTTCGGATGAACCATAAAATATTTAGTATATAATATATTATATAAAATTTCAAAGGTCAATGGGCCATAACTTCTCCCTATTGAGGAAATAGAAGTTGTTAAAAAAAAAAAAGGTTAGTCAAAGATTATTTTGAAGATACTTATTAGGATGCTAATGCACTTAAGTTGTTCATGGTAAGTGGAACACGGTTTCTTTTGTTGTAATTTTTAAATTTAAATCTTTCTCATTCTGCTTAACATTTGAATAATATTTAGTTATTCAATTTTTAAGTTGAGTATTTTTTTAACATGAAATTTTTTTAAGATTTAAGCTAAAGTAATATAATTTTTTTTAAAAATCTAAAAATAATAATTTTTTACTTAAAAGTTACGACAAAATAAATGCTAAGTAAGAAAGCATAGGATGACACAATTGTTAAGACAGAGTGATTGAAAGAAAAAAAAGGAACCTTGTTGAGCATAATGCTTGGGAGCGTATCAAAAGCACTTTTCTACTATATTTTTAAATTAATGGTTGAAATTAAAACAATGGGCCAGGCTTAAAGTTTAAATATGAAATAGACTTTTAATATTATCCATTGATTTAATGCCAACAGCAGATAGCAACTCTCGATTCACAAGCACAGACCATGGAATGGGAAGAAGTATAAGCATACCATTCGAATAAGAATATTCCCGTTAGTTTTTCTCATTTAATTTATAAATATCACTTTTTAAGAATTTATTTTTTTATTAGAAATATGCATTTTAAAAATTACCACATCAGTTTTTATATTAAATTTGTTAAACAATCATTAGAATAATTATATATTCCTTACGTCCAACAATAATTGGATGATTTGATTTGATATATAATTTTATGTAATTTTAAATTTAAATTTTGAATTGAGAACAAATGACTAAGTTTGCACCCCATTATTTTTTTTATTTGGCTTTACCCTAATAGGTAGGAAGAGACAATAATGTTAATTCATTTTACTTTGTGATGATAGTATGTTTTCTAAAATAAAAATATCTAATTATTTTTGGACATTTCAATTTAGAAATGTGTTCAATTATTTGTGAATTGAATGAGTATTGTAGAATAAAATATACAAAAATATATTTCTGAATCTCAACCAGAATTTTATAATTTTTATGGAAAAAAAATTATTATTTTTTAATTGAGAAAGCACAAATAGTAGATTTGTCGATTGAGAAACTTACTCTTGTGTGTAAATTTTTTAAAAATTGAAAACAATTGAAATATTGATATGAAATATTTTTTAAAATTTAATTTTTGAAAATGAGAGGAGAAACGTTGGGAATAGAAAGATTGGTGTGAATGCTCAGAAAAGGTCAGTCAGAGCAACTTTAGAGAGGGAGAGAGACCCACTTTCCCTTTCTTTTCGTTTTTTTGAAAGGAAGGCAACACAACTTTCCATTTCATTGGGGCCTTTTTGCTTGCCTTTTTTGTCCACTTTCTTCCCAAATATTTTGCTGACTTTGCTGTATTTCTTCTGCCAAAATTCACGGGAGGACAGGCCAGGACAACCCCATTTACCAAACGTTACATACATGTCACTTTTACGTACACCCGAACAAGTGTATGTATCTCCAATGTTTCCTATATTAATTAAAATGAGAAAAATGTCAACAACTATCGTGTTATAGATGATATGGTACCGCCCTGTGGCCTATCTATGGAACCTAAGTCCACTTATTTACAAGTTTACGCATTGGAAAATATGTAAATTCTTTATATGTATCGTATAGAAATCTTAGAAGTTGGTCGTTTTAGGGGTGCGCAGATCTCATTTCCTATCAATCCACCAATATCACCTTTTTTCATGAATGAAAACGAGAAAAACAACTTTTACCTGCATCGATAGTGGGTATATAAGGTGGTGTACATCGTGGTTATATGCGTCTCACAGACAAAATTTTGGAAACATAGCATAAAACACTGTAGTGTGAAATGGGAGATCTCGATGCAACCACGTTTTATCCGACCCTTCTCTCCAGTAGCAACGGGATTCAGTTCCTATGTTTCAATTTTATGTTAAGACTATAGGCCCAAAATAGTTTATTTTTAAATTTCTTTTTATTTTTTTTTATTTTTACGAATGCAAGATATTGGTATCAATCGAAGAACAAGAATTGGTAGCCTACAACCTCACAATACAATCATGCATTGCCAACACTCGAGAAAGAACTTAGATTCTGCATACAATAAATATATAGTCACATAGTCCCTAAGAATTAGCTTCATTTTAATACATACATTTAAGTTTGTTGCAATCCCAAACCATACAAGTTGCAATTTTTGAGGTAATTTTTGCAATATATAAATATAATCCCCCGAACAGACAACCCGGACACTAATGGTCCGGAGTCTACAAGTGCAGTCGCTGATAATTTAGTCCGTCAAACAATCTCCGAATGGTAGAAGAATTCAGCCGACAACACAAAAAACTCTCCCCCCTCTCTCTGTGTCACGCATCTACAAGTGCAGTCGCTGATAATTATTAGCACGCATGTTGGCATGTGATTGCAATTGCACATCCTTGAAGCAAAATCCATCCGAGGCCTATACATCCACTCTCTATACAAGTGATGAGCCCACTCTATTTTTATTTTTTATTTTATGTATATATATATATATAATTTTTTAAGTCTAATATATTCACTTCATTCCGTTGCAATGATGGAGTCCAACTCTAATGTTGTTTCATCTATTTCTATAGAAGATCTATACACATGACTAAAATTAAAGTACAATTACTAGTCAGCTCTAATGTGGATATAAGTTCCAAAGATGGTATATTACTATATTCTGAACTTCTTCCCATGCTAATCCACACAAAAAGAATGTAAAAGATGCAATAACAAAGTTCAATGGAAAGGTCAAAACCTATAGCAAGATATACATGGGGGACTCATCGAGAACACTTGAACCGACCTTCGATTGTGAATGAGTCTAGTCGAGTTCGAGTTTGCTAATATACTCAACAAGGATTTTGAGTCGAACTCGAGTCGTTACCTCCCAAGCAGCTCGAATTACAGCTCATTTACTAATTTATAAAATAAAGTATTTCCTTGCCATGGGAGAGACACAAACCCATGCATCTTGACGTTATTAGTTAAGCTTTAACTGTTGATGCAACCCATCCAGTGCGTAGTTAACTTTAAGATGTCAAAATATATAAATGGAGAATGAAATATATATTATTATTGAGCATGAGTCGATCCCAGCTCAAGTATTTGTGTTTCCTCTCCTCAACTCGACTTCAAGCAAGCCCCTATACTCGAACTTTAGTCAAGCTCAAGCTGGAGTAATGATTCTACAAAGTGAGTATACTCAATTAGAACACTACTAGACTACTCGACTCAGTTTACTGCCACCCATAGATACACCCTAATAACCCATTGCAAATGACAACATTTCTAGTAAAATCTTCAGATTTTTAACTTCCATATTAGCTAAAGGTATAAGAAGAATAAAGATCCAAAACCTATACCTCAATTCAGTGCCCTCTATTGTGTCCCCACATTCTATTTGTCATTTAACTGTCATGATATTGGCAAAATTTTCAAGATCAGAACATTGATTCTCAACACTTTTACTGTTATTTCTGTAGCTCCCACTACAGGGTTGTCCATTACATCTTCATTAATGATACAAAATAGTAGCTTCAGTCTATATTTCTCAGTTCCTTTACGGGATTTAAGAAGAAGAAAGAAAAGTGTGCATAAGTTTTTCGTCCGAGGCTAAAATAATCCAAATTATCACCTTACAACTGAGCTGTTATGTGTCCCATCCAGGAATGTTAGCAGTAGCTTCATTAACCATCTTTACAAGCGTCACCTGCAAACAATAGCAACTTGTTTAATGAGTTTGCAATAGAAAAATTACGGATGCAAAACAACTTTGATATTCTGTTCGGATTATGGGTTTTGAAAACCTGTTGTTTCCAAACACAGAATATTTGTCAATTGTATATCTCCAATAAGAAGCCACCAACAATTGAATGAACACAACAAATTACAGACTCAACTGTGGCATAAATGCACATATTTGTACATATTTTTATGCAAAGAAACAACCAACTTTCATTAACCATATCAGTTCAAGATGATCTTAAACCACGAGAGATAGTTAGAAAGTTAAGTACAACATCAAAGCCAGGGCAAAAGCATATCACGAGGGATACTTTGTTAGACTTATCCCTTAGGTGGGCTCACATGATAAAGATTTATCTCTTGATTAGTTCAAAGATAAATACGGTTAGGATAAGAATTTGATGGGATTTGTATTAATATTTTGATACCATCTAATCTTATAAGAAATAAAGTTTGAAATAGGATTGGGTCTTCGCTTTACCATAATAGGCCTGTATGTACATGCCATATAGAAACCACAATAGTAAAAGCTAAAATACCGATCTATACCCTCTCGATATTTGTTACTGTGAGAGTATGTTTTTGGAGTATTTGAGGTTTAAAATGATAACAATTGCTTAAACATCATGATCAGAGGTAAGTATTCTGGCCTCTAAAATTTAAATTGCTTGCATACTTATCTATTTCAGTCCTGCACACTATGTCACTATCAAATTTTGCCACAACCATCAGCTAAAAAATCAACAAACATAATAACTGGGGTTTAACTCGATTCTACAAAAGTAATTATAATCCATGAGCACAGCATATATAGTTTGGATCAACGCATTCATAATGAACTTGAGGCCAAAAAGTGTATCCATGGTATTTGTGCTAGTTGCTAAAGATACAGGAGTAGTTTTAAGTATATAGCTTGGAGACTGATTCTAGTACAACACATGAAGATGGTAATTGGGATCTCTGCTGAAGAGAGTTATGTTCTACGAGAAAAATTTTCTAATAGTAATTTTAAGTGAACACATAATCGAATATAATAATATCTACACAGAATTATGAAAATATTCTTTTATAAATATTGCATTGAAAGATTATAATCTTTTGCTTGTGACAACCTTGCACTAAAAGGTTGCTTGTCAACATAACTCTGGTCAAATTTTCGACATTAAACATTCTAATCTAACACATAAATCAAACCAGTTTCTGATTCCTTTTTGCATTATTGTTCACCTCCGTCCCTCAGCATAACAAGCTTATTTTCACAAAGATTTTATAAAAAATCATATGCAATTTTACTACAATAAATGATAACACGCAGGTTTATGGCACCAAAGATAACATAAACTCAAAAAAGCCCAAAAATGATAATTTTTACCAAACATCAGAGAAATAAGGGCAACACAAGAAGACAAATAAATCATGAAACAAAAAACAAAAAATAAGAAAACTTATGACCCGTAATTGGTAAATTTATTGCGTACTTCAGGTACAGAGATGCATACCATGTGTTCAAAACTTTTCAAATGGTTGCGTTGGATCAGCCTTGCAAGCCGATGAAATGAAAATTTCTAAGGGAAAAAGAAAGAAAGAAAAGGTGAAGAAAGCACGTACCACACTTTCAGGAACCCCTGGAGGTGGCAAAGGGATATTTCTTGGCGGAGGTCCACGGAGATGTGATCTCTTATCAAATCGCCATTCTCCAATTTTTCCGTATGTAAGCTCACCCTGAATTTTGAAAAATTGCGTTGACATCATTAGGATGTAAACACTTACTCAAACGTGAATAAATGCGAACGGGAGAAAACAAACTTTACCTTCATGTTATAATCGCATCCATATGTATAATGTATGATAAACGTTTTTGTACTATCCAAATCAAATGGAGGCTGAAATATAAACATAGAAATGCCCTGAGAATTTGGAGTTTGAAAAGGACAACATTAACCTTAGTAAATAACATATCGACTCACAAACCTGTATCATAAAATCTTTGCGGAGAATATGTTGCACACCATGCAAAGCGGAGGCCACGGCATAGGCATACCTTAGTTCCATTAAGAACGACATAAATGATAAAAAGTCATTTAACCAGAAGCTATTAAGCAAGTATAGTAAAAGAAATTAATAAATTATTATATTGTAAGATGAAGTGCTTTGCCCGTGCTACTTAAGGTTGTTCATTATATCTGCATTTTTGTTGGTCTACCCGCGGACCCATCCGCTAGACCTGCACCCGCTCTGCATTGACTCGTACCCGCACCATCCCTGCAGTTGTGCGGGCCGGGTTTGGGTATGAGCGTCAGACCCGCAACCCCTAACCTGCAACCCACGATCTAATACCCACAGATAAGTCGACTTACCATAGAGATAAGTCAACTAACCCTCCCTAATTATTAAAAGTCAAGTCCTTTGATTTATTTTTTAAAGGGTTAGTGGACTTAACTTGGAAATCAGTCGACTACCTTACACAATTACAAAAAATCAAACCCCTTCACTTTACATTAAAACAATAATCTTATATTTTTAAAGGGTTAGTCGACTTGCCTTGTAAGTCAATCGACTAACCTCTTTGGCGGGTAGACAGTATACCCGCTCTATGACCCGTCCCGTATATATGTGAGTTGCGGTGCGAGTTTGGGTATCATATTTTTGCTCTCAGACCCGTAGACCTATGGACTTGCCGGGTATGGGGGTAGAACCGCAAGGTCTAATGAACAGCCCTAGTGCTATTCAGTACTCACATCTCAAGCACCCATCCGAAGCTCTTGTCCGTCTCTGGGTCCTCCTTCATTTTGAGAGAAATATTCATCCATGTTGGTGCAATTTTCTCTATCATCTCCTGGAAATTTTAGAAGTTAAAGACAAAATAAGAATTAAGAATTTAGATAAGGCATATGTATAAATATAACTTTAGAAGTAAAAGACTAAATAGGAATTTAGAAATTAGAAAATAAATGACAGGAAAAAAGGATCAAGGACCATTACAGGATAAAATAGAAACTTAGATTCCTTTCACTGGTAACTTAAAATCCATGAGCTTGAAGGTCTCTTCAATTCTACTCCAACAAATTATTAGTTCATGCTCTCATCTACCTGCTCACTGGTTTTGTGATTTACAACAGTGAAAATTTTGAAACTCTTTCTTCATGTTCTTACATTTTCAAAAGGGAGGAAGTAGTAAAATGATTTTTGTAGGCTTCTAAAACTGGGGTGTTTCCAGGGTAATTCTCTAGAACGGTTCTAGGAACCAATCGGCAAGAGACATGCAGTGTATCAATTTTCAAAACCAGAAAATGACATTTCAAAATCATAACCAACACGATCTTACCTTTTTAATAATGACTGGAGAGTTACCGATTGGATCGACATTTGTTACGGGACCATACTCGTCAGGGAAGTACTTCCTTATGATCTTCTCATTTTCCGAAGGCTTTATGTAAAAGAAAGGGAATGCAGCAGGTAAATCATCATGAGCCAAATTAGGAAGCGGATGTATGAAAACATGATCAGGTTCCGCCATTAATATGTATCTACAATGAAAGCAGAAAACAATGAAGACTTTAAGGATGTCAGATGTGGACTGTAGCCAAAATATTAGAAAAAGATAACTCACTCTTCTTCAATTGTAGCCCTCTTCAACCACTGCACAAAGGCCCACGGTCGATTTAAAACAATATAACCCTGAAACAGCGTTGAAACCGTGTGAGGAAGGCATGGAATATTAATTCACATATGGTCAATAAACTAAGGCAAGCTTCAAGCAACTCAAAAAATTGGGTTATTTAGTTAGATTCATTCACTAAACAATTGTTTTGTACACCAAGGTTTGCAGAATATTCAGCAAAGTCTCAACGTATTATGTATGTTTTGAGCTTCACTAAATTTTAGACCATTACAAGAAAATGGAACCACCAAAACAAGCCCCTCAAGGCCAAAAACACCAAAACTGTTAAAAAAGAATAGGAAAAATGAATGCGCATATATACGTATCTTCCTATTATGATCATAATTGAGCAACAATGAATGGCAAATATCAATAAAACTAAATAAATTGGAGATTAACTCCTCAAAAAACATTATAATAAATAAAAATTAAAAATTAAAAAATTGGGGAATATCAAAAACACTTTAATCTCATAAAGTCACATTTCTTGATGTTTCTCAACCAATAAAACTAAAAGGTGCTTCCTAATAAGTGCCCTAAAGACACTAGTTGACTGTCCTTGGTCCATTGGTACAAAGCATTCAGACAATGCATCTCTTAATAATCACTTTACCATAGAATCATTACAATGTACAACCAGGCAAGTTATACTTGAACAATGAACTAAGGGCACTTGTTACATTTGCCAAAATTATATCAAATGTAAGCATAGCACTTTCATAATTCTAGAATCCGAAGGAGAAATTGTGAATTACAATTATAAGTGGATGACTGAGTTATGTTGAGAAACATTCATTACGCTATGAAAGGTTCTATTGACAGAGAAGCAACATAAAGGTGTCTCAACTAGAAAGAAGTGCCACAACAGGAGCATATTAGAATTTGGACGAAGAAAAAGTTAGTATAGAAGTAAGTGTATATGTGTGAAAGATATATATGTATATTTATCATGAACATCTCACCTGATCCAGGCCCTCAGGCAAAGGGTCAACCACAAAAGTAGGAATCTCAACCATTAAATTATCAGGACTGCCAGAGTGGAGAATTCGAGTGAACCCTCCCATCTCAGAACCAGGCTCATCTTTCTTCTTCTTATACCAATAATACATAATTCGACACTGCCATTTGCTATAAGGAGCATCAGTGGCTGTTAAAGCAACATGAAATGGCCGCTTAGCTTTTCTCTTCACAGTCTCAGGCATCTTAATGACAGGATCGACAAGAGGTCCACCCTCTAAACCATCGCTGGCCCATTTCTCTGAGCTGACAGTTCTATTTTGAAACGTCATCGTTAGCAAATTATATGTAGCGAAGAAAAACCCGAATGCCAAAATTACCAATACCACTGGTGAACCCATGTTCTTCTTCAAAATCATTCTAATGGGTAGTAATTTATGGCAAACAAGAGTCCAATCCAAAAGTCAAATCAAATGAACCCTTTTGCTCTGAGCAAGAAACTAAACTTCGATCGAACACTTTGATCAAATTACGGCTCAGCCTTTGTACGTATGTTACTCCTATGGTACAAGTTACAAACTCTCAAAGCAATCTGCATAAGGAATACAAAATCAAGTCTAAATCAACAAAATAATGCTTAGAGTTCAAGAAAACAATACATCCAAAGATTCATTTGGACAAAAGTAGAAGAAAAAAGAGCAGCAGAAGGTAAACTTTAACTACATGAAATACATGTAAACTTGCAAACCAAGAGAAAAGCAGTCAGGGATAACGTTTCCTAAAATTTTGAATATTCTACTACTACATCTTGGATTTTTTCAGTACCTTTTCAAAAACAAAATATTCCCTTAAACCCAACAAAGTTTTCAAAGTATGCCTATGTGACGCAGCAAAGGTGTTGAACAGAAACAAATCTTGTGAGAAATTTGAGAGAGGGAAAAGAGAAATGAGAACTGTGAGAGGGAAAGAAACGATGAGAGAGAAATCAACTTATCAATGTCAATAATTTTTATTCATACTATAATGTAATTTCTCCACTACACCATTGCCCTTCTTATGCATGATTTTGAAACTCAAAAAAAATCACGGTCATTAAACTGAAAGATCACAAAACTCATGAAATTCCATACTTTAGAACATCTCATTATTAATGCAAACTCTAGAAGATCCCATTATTTTCTAGACAATTCTTCTACGATACACTTTCCCAAAATGTGAGTTGATTCATCGTTATTAAAATGAAAGATCATAAAACTCATGAAACTTCAAATTCTAGAATATCGCATTATTCATGCAAACTCTAGAAGATCCCATTATTTTCTAAATTCTTCTACGATACACTTTCCCAAATTTTGAGTTAATTGATTCTCTATCGCTATGGTTCCCTGACAACAATTTTTCTGCGTCCGCCACAAAGTAAAATTACATATCCGTGCAGTTCAGATCAACATTTCCCAAGTCAGCTGTCAAATGTATCAAAAGGTTTTGCAATCTACAAAAAATAAATAAAATAGTTCAATAAATTGCTAACAAGAGAATGCAATTTCTAGAAGATAACATTAATCGGTGGTTGAAACATAAGAATCAACATCAAGGAGATCAAATTATGGCCACCTTAAAAATCTTTACACTGACATTATTGAAATATTAAATTACAGATCAAGTTTCACTTTCACATGGATTCGGGTTGTCCCACTCATGCAATTTATCAACACTAAATTTCATCAGAAAATTTAAATAAATATTAAAAAACTAGTAAGAAGAACTCAAAAAATTCATTAATTTCAACAAGTACTATAGGTTCCTACAAGTCACTAATGGAATTAAACGAAAAACCTGAGAAGCTGGAAACACTAATTCACAAACAAAATATTTACAAAAATTTCACCTTAAGAAACCCCAATTTCACTCCAGATTAGGGCAGATAGATACATAAGTAGAAGCAAATGTCACCAGATCAAGTTTAAGACATAGTTAGTCGATAATTTATATAATTTACACCTACATATATATATATATAAATACAAAGTCAACATCAGCACAAATTTGACAATTCAGAGAAAATATAATAAATAACAGTCAACATGTATAAATTATTGAAAATTCAACAAACCCAGATAAATAAATGAGGATATCAATATTGGGTTTTAAGCAGAGAGCAAATTTAAAAAAAAAAAAATTAAGGACGAAAAAGAACGTACCTTTTAGCATGGCGGGGATTTTCTGAAGGTATGAAGAAATTAAAAATAGAAAAACAAAAAAAGAATATACTTAACGTGACACACTTTTGGGAAGGGCTTTTGTGTAGCAGAATTTGGCCAGATTTTGTTGCCAATTTGTGAAAAAAATGCGTTTTGCATGTGCGTGAGAGAGAGAGAGAGAGAGAGAGAGAGAGAGAGAGATTGTGTATGTATGTATGTATATGTATGTGTGCTCAACTTGGAACCGCTGACTTGGAAAGTAAATATAACGATATTAAATACCCTTTTTAATTGCCGGCCCAACTTCTGAATGGTGGCCCAACTAATTTCAATGGGATGAGTTGAGATCATGCCAATCACAAAGGTACATTGTTTGGTTGGTAGTATATATATATGTACTATTTCCCTCCCTAGAAGGATACATTTTTGGACTAATAATAAAATATTTAATATCACAAATTTTTCTAGAGTGCCCTCCTTAAAATTGGAGAGATTATTTTGAAATTGTAAAAAGATGACGTTAAATAAAAATATATTAGTCCAATTTTTCTTTTTCTTTTTCTTTTTTTTAAAAACCCTATTATTGGAGATAGAATAAAAAGAAAAATTGGAGACAAAGGATGGATCTCTTTATTTTACACTCAAACATCCAGGACGAAATGGGATTTTGTTCAAGGGGGCCCAATTCAGGTATAAAATATATCCAAAATAAAAATAGTGTTTACAGATCAAATAAGATTGATACAAGCTATAGATAGAAAATTTATATCGAAAATATTCTTTTAATTTTTAATAACTAACTTCTTAAAATAAAAAAACTTGGATGGAATTACTAGAA
>MKEJ01056336.1:0-19607 GCA_001753735.1 Embelia ribes
AAAATATCTAAATTTTCCTTTTTTTGATCTCCATCATTAGGTTGTCTATACTTAAAGGTTTTTGTTAATTTATCTGGATGAGCGTAATACTTACATCTTTTGGCTCGAGGACGAAGAAAGGATTTCAATCTCTATGAAATTCTGAGTTTATCAAGAAAAGCCAGATTCCAGAACTCTGGGTGTCATCAAAATAAGGATAAAATACTGAATTTCCATTTTATTAGTAGTTTCTCTACCCTTTTTTAGATCAATTAAGCATAATGGTCAATTTTTGTGTATAAATTTATGAAGCCATTGAAAGTTAACCTAATTTGGTTAGTACTTCGAAGATTGTGTGTGTGTGTGTGTGTGTGTGTTTTGGTGTGTATCATTTGCATTTGCTACTGCTATGTGGGAGACCAGTATCTTTCCTTGCGGGTGACTCTCTCCCTGATTATCAATCGTTGACATTGAAATAACGTTAGTTATCAATGTTTTTTTGCAATAATAATAGAAAAATGGCATTATCATATGAAGTCTCTGGGACTGGAGCACCTATTGTCAGAACATCTTTTTGGAGATATTTGGGTTGTCCGTAGCTTTAGATAAATTCTCATCATTATTATTATTCTATGAATTGCTTCTACAGCTTTTAGAGGTTATTCTGTGAAGTTGGAATGATATGGTGATTTTACATTCAGATTCTATGATTCAATTTTTGTGGACCACTCACTGGTTTTATGTAAAGTCCCGTGTTGAAGTACCTTGTTCTTAAGAATGAACTCTTTCGAAAACAATGCCACTTCATGACACCCGTTCTTTTTTGTGGGCGATGCCAGTCAAGGTTGATCATTTCTGTCCATTTCTATCGACTTTGCAGGGAACTTCCATTGGTCTTTGGAAGACGTTGCAAAATCAATTGTTTGCATGATAATGTCTGGCCCTTGTCTGACTGGCTACACTCAGGTGCATAACCTTTGGGGTAAATTTGGGGCTAGCTTTGCATTGAATTATTGCTTCTAAATTTGGAATGTTGTTGTGTTCTTTGCAATTTTTAGACGCTCAATGATTGGTATGACAGAGAGATTGATGCCATTAATGAACCTTATCGTCCTATTCCTTCAGGGGCGATATCGGAGAACGAGGTAAACAGACAAACATGAGCAATTAAAAGTCTCATTTTAGTTTGGTAAGTTCTTAAAATTATTTTCCTTTGTTTCTTAAAGGTGATTACACAAATTTGGGTGTTGCTCTTGGGAGGCCTTGGATTGGCTGGTCTATTGGACGTGTGGGTGGGTATTTTGGTCCAGCAGACTACTTTTTTTTCTTATCAAGTTTTTCAGATAAATGTCAACCAGTAAAGTTTGTCCTCTACAGGCGGGGCATGACTTTCCTATTATATTTTACCTGGCTGTAGGTGGATCGTTCCTATCTTATATCTACTCGGCTCCACCTTTAAAAGTAATCCCCTTTATGCATTTAATCTTATTAGTTTCTTGTGCTTTATTTTCAAATAATGGACTCTAATTGACAATTATTTATGGTTTGCAGCTCAAGCAGAATGGGTGGCTTGGAAATTTTGCTCTAGGAGCGAGCTATATTAGCTTGCCATGGTATGGGAACTTAATTTTCATGCCCTTGGAGGAATTTGTTATAGCTGAATTGTGGGAACCTTGAGGTGGTTGTGAATGATCAAAATCGACATGCTCATCATCTAATGTTATCCAGAATTTGAAGGACATAAATGCCTCCTTTATATTTAAAAATTTTAGAATCCAATTATGCATTGGGTAAAGAATATAAAATCTAACACATGTTCCAAGCATTTGCTAGGAAAATATTATGAACATGGAGGGTGTTCTAGATCAACCCTGGTATGTTGTAGAAGATGTATGTAGAATTTGAGTTCTGGGTTAGAATTTATGAACGTCTATAACATGTGTAGAATTTTCCCAAGCCAACACTTGTACTTAGCTACCCTCCTAATAAACTAATATTTACGCCCACGGACATAGGCGGACCGAGAAGAGGAGCAGGGAGGGTCCGAACCCCGAAATTCCTCCAAAATATCTATAATATATATATGATTTTTTTTTTATTTCATGCTTAGGTGGCCCCCCTGAAAAATGTATATAGCTCAAGTGGACTCGGCCCTCCCTCTTCGTGAATCCTGGGTCTACCAATGCCTACGGACATGCCTTTATGTCCATCTTAGGGGCATATAAACCACTCAACTTTTAGTTTCCATATCAGTGTTGGATAATTCCCACAGCTCAGTCAACGAAACACACTTTGAAGCCCATTCTAGTCATACTGTTCTTCATTCCATACACGTAATTACTTGGTTCTGTTGTCCTCATGGCTGGCTATCAAAACCACCCATGAACATCAAAAATCGTTTGGTGAATTCCACCTAAAATTTTGCTTCAAGTTGAAGAAAAATCATGTTTTGAATTATATATTTCCAATACTTCATGCTATGTGAAGTTGCCATGATTTGATTTTTTGGCTACAGGTGGGCTGGTCAAGCTTTGTTTGGAACCCTCACACCTGACATAATCGTTCTCACGCTTTTGTACAGTATAGCTGGGGTATGTATCTTTTCGAGTTATGTTGGTGGGGATTTAACATGAAATGAGCCATATGATATTAAACATCTTTGCGTCTTTTATTTTAGCTGGGTATAGCCATTGTGAATGACTTCAAAAGTATTGAAGGGGATAGAGCACTAGGACTCCAGGTTTGTTCTAGCTTCCCTTTTTTTTCTCTCTTCTTCTTTTTTTCTTTTTTTTTTTTCCCGTTTTGCAATAGCACATCCTAGAATTTTTTGTAACTTGTGTGAGGATATATCTTTCCAGTCACTTCCCGTAGCTTTTGGTCCAGAAGCTGCTAAATGGATTTGTGTAGGTGCTATAGACGTTACTCAGTTATCCGTAGCTGGTATGTTTACTTTCATATGTAGTGGATTGGTATCCTTTAGTAGCGTTATTATTCTTGATAACAGAATAAAGTAAAAGGGTCACATTGGCAAATAGTTAACGTAGTTCTGATGTCATAAAACAATGTGAAGAGTAGTTTTGTGCTGCTTGTTAACGCAAAGAGTAATGATATGCATACCGAAAATTTGTACTAAATACTTGTACTGAATTGTATTGTGTGGTTAACAATTAACCACATCATCACACACTCTCTCTCTCTTCCTACAAAATAGGGTGATGTGGCGAATTGTTAACCACACAATGCAATTCGGTACAAGTTTTTAGTACAAATTTTCGGTACGTATATCATTACTTATAGATAAATGAACTGCGGTTGAACCTGAAGAACCAACGGTTGTCCGAAGTACCGTGAACTTGGATCTTGACTTGTACAGAGTTCTGATAACTATGTGCTAGACTTGGTGGTTTTTTTTAACTGATCAACCTACAAATGGCCACACAATCTGGTACAGATTCTGATAATTGATCTTGCCGCGGTTGAACTAGAAAATTTAACTGCATAAATTGGGTGTTTGATCTCGAAACTTTCAACTTGCTGCAGGGTGAAGGCTACTTTACGATGGAGTATAAAGAGCATTCACCGGTTTCTCAGGACGTGCAGATGCAACTAGTGAATAATTACAAGGGCACCAATGGGGCCAACTAGCATGATTTTTTTAACTGTCCCAAATGAAATGGGGTAAACAAGAGCCTAATTATTGGCTCTTGTTGAAGGCTATGCTTTTGTAGATTTCACCATATTTATTAATATCTTAAATTGACCCAATTTCTTGCCCTATCATTCTTCCTATTTTGGCATATATTGAATAATGAGGCCGGGAGTCGGCTAACAATTTTGTAATATACGTATCACGCTCTATTGATAGTAATACATGGAGGTGGTTCTATTGCAAGAACTTGTTACTTGTACATTCGTGATTTGCGTTGTTAATTCAAAGCTGTTTCCAACAATTATTCTCGAGTTCAGTTCTCGTGTTATATTCCTGCGACTAGTAATGTTCTATGGTTTGCATGTGGAATTTGGCTTACATAGTTACCTTTAAGTTAATATTTGGGACAAGGAGACTTTTAATACAAGTACAAGACGATTGCTGCTATTTTCTTTCGATGAACATTGTGCCGAGTACATTGATAATCGATAAAATAAATAATGAAATCGATGGTCATATTTTATTGTGTTGTATCAAAATAGTTTTACAGTGTTTAGGTCTATTGAGTTCTCGAACTTAGTGGGTAATTTGCTTTGAGTACATGTTTTCGCATTTCAAAGTAAAATCTGGTTAGCTGCTAAACATGTTCTCAAATGAATAGAGATTTTATACCATGTAGGAAATTTTTACATATATTTATTTATCATTGTACACACAGTAAAGATATTGCATGCACATAAGAGAGATTATACATACCAAGTTTTATATAACAGTATTAGTAGTCTCTCTCATTCGTGTCAATTAATGAGTAGGTATATATAGAAATTTGCTGCATACATATTAGTATGTACAAGATTTCGATGGTTTTGAGATGTATTCCACTTCAATGAAATTGTAGCTAGTGTGAAATATGTTTTGGCACTCACACTGGTCTTTCCATATTTGCCATATGAGAAATTTTTGAACTAGATATATTCCACATGACTTTTTATTTTTTAGACTTTATAAATTTCAAGAGAAATTCGTTAATAGATTTCTTAGTGAGTAAATTTATATTCACAATTACTACATTTGAAGAAATAATTTTTTAATACCAAAACTATAAAACTTTAGTTAACATTAGGGAAAAAACATTTGTCAAATTTTATTGTACAGAAAAATTGAAGTGAAACATTAGCAAAATATTCAATATATTGGTGTAAAATAATTTTTTGATATATGATTATTACAATAATTTTAAGAGATTGTATAGAGAGAATGATGTGAAATACTTGTAAAATATTTGATTTCAGAAAGAAAAGTAACTTTCTAACAGGTTAGCTGTGAAAATTAAATGAGAAAAATCGGAGTAAATGCTCTTATACAAACCCCATCTTATACACTGCCTAGTGAAAACAATTCATAGTAGCAAGCAAGTTTCACTCGGGAGATAAATGAAGACCAAAAGAAAGGGGTGCTGCTGCAGCTAGGATGGCAACGAGTCGAGTTTTAATGAATAGCTTAAGCTTGATTCGAGTATTGCTCGACTCAAGCTCAACTCGAGTACTAAATAAGTCGAGTTCGAGTAAATTTTTATTCTTAGTTCGGATTCCAGTATTGGGATAATCGATCAGATTGAACTCACGAGTGGCTCGGATAAAAAATGATATATAAATAAATTTGTATTTTTATTCATATGTACATAATAAAATAATATATTTATTAACCAATATATAGAAAAATAGAATTTTTGAGCGAGTTCGAGTCAGGCTCGAGTGTCTCATTTTCAATAGAGTCGAGCTCGAGTTCAGATTAAGACAAAAACTCGAGTTGAGTTCAAGCCCAAATAGTGTAAATTCGAGTAGAGCCAGATTCAAACATGACTAATACTCGACTTGATTCGGCTCGCTGTCACTCACCCCCTGGTTGTAGCATTTTTTTTTTTCAATGGGCAAGTGTGCAAATTAGAAGGAATCAGTTTATCCCACATCGACGTAAGAAAGAATAAGGAGAGAGTGCAAGAATATATAAGCAGTAGCTCACTCACTTGACAGATCACGCAGCTGCGCAGTGAGCACAAAGCGAACTATTCTTTCGCCTTTTACTAAAGAATACCGTGTGCTCGCCGCAAATAGCGGCATACGCCACTTTTTGGAAAGGGCTTCTCTCTCTAGAGAGGACCCCTACAAATTTTAGTTTTCAAGTTTTGCTCTCTCTGTATAGAAGGATTTGTGAGTGACGATGTTTTGCTGTGCTAGGGCTGAATGATTAACTTGTATTTAATTGAAGAGATTTGAGTTTGACATGATTATTGGGGTTAAAAATGTTTTTTTATAGAAGTTATTGGATTAACACATTTTTTAAAGTTATAATAATAATTTAATATTTAAATATAAATATAGTAAATTTATATTTTTTAATATAAAATAAGATAAATTTGATTTTTTTCATATATGAAATTATTAATATTTTAGAAATTTTTATAAAAATGTATAGTGTAAGAATTCGTAGACACAGCAAGGATAACTTTTGGCTCAGCTTTAGATTATAATAGCTTAATATTTAAATATAACAAAAAAGTTAAATTTATATTTTTGAATTAAAAATGAGAGTAATTTATATTTTTTTATATTAAAATATTAAATCATTATATTTTAAAATTTATGGAAAAAAAATGTGTTAGTATAATAATTTGTTAAGGGAATAGTTATAACTTCATGATTTGAGCGAAGAACATGTCATATTGATAGCTTAATCACCCAATTGACTTATGGCTTCTACCTGTTCGATAAATTTCTCCAAAGGGTATTTTGAGTTTCTTTCGTGTTTTCTTTTGGTGAATATGTGAATGATTCCTGAGACACCAGCCAGAAATGTGAAGTTGATCTCTATATGTAATGTATGTGTATAAATGGTTAGTCTTTGTGGATTTTTCGGATTTCTTTTGTTGCCGTGTCTCGATACTGAAAACATGGGTATTTCCACCTATGCGGTGCAGATTGCTATTTGTGTGAATGAAAGGCTAGAAGAGATTATTATTTCTGACAAATTCAAAAGAGTTATCAGCACACATGATTTTTAGCTAGAGCAGAAATGGATGTTCGAAATTCTAAAGAGCGTTTATTTTTATGGAAATCTCAGAAGTGGAGAACATATTTTCACTGCGTATGAAGGTCGACGGTCGCCCAGATCAATACTCAACTTCATCTCTAACTTATATAACAAGGTTCAGCACGAGCATTTAGTCATTATAGACGTACTGGTCTAAATTACCTTGCACTTGAAGACTACGCATGGCCCATTGGTAAAAGGTCCAATTCTCTTGAGCTTGAATGCTTTCTTTGTGATTGGAATTGTAAATTTGGGGCAAGTGTCAAGGATAAGCAGAAGAATTTCTCTGGTGTTCATATAGATTTGGGGTATAGTTTGGGGTTGTGAGCGCAGACTACCGAATTTATACGAGTCTCAGTTGTAAAGAACGTCTTATTTGGGTAGATTCCTACACTAGTAGGCAACATTGTTACTATTTTAGTCTAAGTTGCGGATTGTCGAAGCTTATTTAGCAATTATTTACTGTTCTTTTTAGGATATTTTAGGACTCAAATGGATGACTCTGTGAAGAAGTTCCAAGAAAGTCTGGCTGAGGTTGAAATTGAAGCAGAAAATCTTCTACTGGCTGGACATCAGGTATGAGGACCCCAAGTTTGAATTTTTTTTGTTCCATTTCTTCTTTGGAACATTTCTAAGGTAGGGTATATTTCTTTCCATAGTTGGTTGAAAACAATAGAGCGAGAAATGGGAATTGGGAGGCGCTGGCAGGTCTGAGGCAGAGAGGGCTCGCACAACGAAAACCAGTGTTTCTTCACCTTTCGAGTCGATAATGATTGAGATTGAGGGACCCATTTCGAGGCCTTTAGTGAAGGAGATTTGTACAACTTGTGGCAACCATGACTCAGGGAAAAAAATTGGATGATGTTTCCCGGGACAACTGATGTTTTTGCTAGGATCCCTTCTATGTGGTGCATACCATTTTGGAGAAAGGTTTTGTCCTCAACCCTCTTCTTTTGAGCTAATGAGCTGTGTTTTATGTCATATTTTGTGAAGTACTAAAACATTTACCAGATGAAGCATCACGTAAAGAGGATGTAGGATTAGCTTATGTAACGAAAACATGTTGTAAAGGATGTAAATGTATTTATGACTAATGTATATTCGTAGATATGAAACTCTAAACTTAAGCTCAACAATGTACCGATAAGGATGGGTCAGTCAGTTTTCAGTGTGCTTGACAAAATGTCTATGATAAATAAGGGAAACATTATCGCAGAAGTCAATGCGATGAATCATTATGAGAGAAGGTTTAGAATTACCTGCGCAATTAAACATGACGTAAATGATGTAAAAGTATTTGGAAATAGATGCGAAAAGTTTGTGTTTTGCTTGATAATACACAATTAAGGATGGATCAGTTACCTTGTATTCAAGAAAATTGAGCGGGCAAGATTTGAATGGCGGGTAGGTTGCTTGCTTGATATAATTTATGCTGATATTGGTCTTGGAAGCAAAATTCGTCTACCTTTTTGCGTAGTTTGAAAAGAAACTAGTTTTCTTTTGAAGCTAGAACCAGACAAATCCTTAACTTCATTGAAGAAGCCAACAACACCCACTAGAATTCATATATATTTATTAAGGTTTTTCTTCTGAGCTTGATCATAGTGAACTGCTGTTGTTAGCATTTGAGTTGCAAGTAGTTGAATTTAATGCCAGATCATGGTGTCACACCTCCATTGCGACTTATAGGCCAAGGGTTCATCCCGTTGGAAACAGTCTCTCTTGACACAAGGGTGAGGTTTCGTACGTCAAACCCTCCCAAACCCAGCAATGCGGGAGTTTTATGTGCCGGACCGTCGATATATATATCATGGTGTCATGGCCATGGGCTTAAGCTTTCTTGCAGTTGATATTTATGCTTGTTCCCCTCTTGTTTTTTGACCGCATTATCCTTTTCATTATTTTAATGGATTCGAGATTCCAAATTATTTGCTGCCATGTTATGCAGATCAAGTACAACTCGACCTGGAATCGGAGAAATTACAGAACTATACGAAGGACAAGTCTTTCACTATTTCCGAAAGTGGTGCTTTTGCTGATAAAATCAGTTTTTATGAGATCTGTTTTGACCTTGATAGACAAACCAAAATAAGTTACTCTTGCTGAAGTTATTAATGAAATTCATCTCTTGTTGTAATCAAGTAGTTTTCTTTTTATTTTACTTTCTTTATTAACTATTATGTGGATTTTATTGTGCCCCAAATGAGAAGAGCATCACATCTTTCTTTTTAGCATATCAATGTATCAACATGTTGGAAATAATTTTGTTCTTTCATTCCAAATTTGGTTCACAAAAATAAGTGAAAGATTAACGAGGCTTCTATTAGTTTTTGATTTGAGAATTGGAATGCGACAGGTACTCTATGCAATGAATTTGAAGTTATTTATCCATATTTGTTAGTAAATCAAGTTTTAAAGGGTTCCAAATGGGACAAGTCCCTGTTATTTGATCTGGGTGGAGATGTTTTAGTGCAAAAAGTTTCTTAGTGTAATCTCAGGGTTAAAGAAGGGGTTGATATTAGATATTGCCCTTATGCTTTTGATGACTCTTTCTCTGCTAAACAAGCTGATATATTATTAGGGAAAGAATTTCCTAATCGGTTTCCTAGCTCTTTTTGTGTGGAATCCCAATTTTCCTCACAAAGTTTCTGTTTTTTGTTGGAAAATTTGGTTCAGAGCTGTTAAATTGGATGGGGATAGCTTCAAAGTGTGCTTGTTGCACTGTCTCTAATTTGGACACAATCGAGCATTTAATTGGTGAAAGTGACTATGCGTTGCAATTTGGAAGCATTTTAGTGCTGTTTTTGGGATTCAATTTGTGCAAGGTAGATCTTGGAGAAAATCTGTTTTGTTATGGTCTAAGGATTGTAGGGGAAGCGAATTTAATTGCTAATTTGGTCCCTTTTTTAATTTAATGGAAAATTTGGTTGAGTAAATGTTCTTACATGTATAATGATATAGAAATGAGTGCAGATGCTATTATCTCTAAAGTCACAAGGTGGCTTAGAGATATTTCTTGTTTTCTTAAGCCAAAGAAGGTAACGAGTTCTTCACAGAGTATCCCCTTAGATACGTTAAAAATTGCTAAGAGGCCGTATTTGCTTAAGTGGGTTTGTCCTCCCTCGGGTGGATTAAAGCTAAATATTAACGGATCTTCTCTTGGAAATTCTAAAAAATGTGGTTGTGGGAGAGTTCTTAGAAATGCCGATGGAGACATGATTTTTACATATTGGACAGGAATTGAATATAATGGTCGAAGTTCTTGCTTTGTTTCATGGTTTAAATATGTGCTATCAGCTAGGAGTTAGCAATGTTTTGATTGAGACAGATTTCTTATCAGTTGTGAATTGGTGGAGGTGTGGTAAAACACCCATTCAATTTATGCAGATTTGGGAGGAAGCTATGGAGCTGTTTGATTTAGTGGGTCTAGATTTAGTTAGGGAGCAAAATATGATGGTTGATTCTTTGGCTAAGTTGGGAGCAAATGGCACTACAAGTTATTTTTTTGAAGTCCTTGCCCTGCCTTCTTAGGTTGCTGCAAATTTTCGTTTAGATAAATTACAGACAACTCAATTTTGTGTTATATAATTTGTTGTTTGGTCTCTTGATATATCTTTTAGTTTGAATTAATAAAATTGTCGTTGTTAAAAAATAATAAAAAAAAAAAATTCATACCTTTTAGGAAGAAACAACAAAAAGCACAAATTTAAAATTCAATAGCCCAGCACAACCAAACTTTGACAAAAAATGCAAAATAACTTTGAAAAATGCAAACAAAGCAGCCCCTAATGATTTGGAAAACCTTAAGGCGGTGGTGACATCGTAATCTTACAAAACCGGAGAGGCTAAACTGCAATTACAAAAAGATAGCACGTAAATATGTACGATTTTCGAGGCTAGTTTCGTACTTTCAACACCAATCCGTCCAAACCTCCACCATAAATCGTGGCTCTCTCTCCTCTCACCTGTCCCGCTCTCTCTCTCTCTCTCTCTCTCTCTTTGGCGTCTGCAGTGCACTCCCATCCCAAACCCTAGATCTCTCTCTCTCTCTCTCCCTATCTCTCTCGAGGTATGAAAGTCTGATAATCTTAGTCTTATGTTTAAACTTTCTTTCCCTAAATCTGATGATTAAGTGAGTAACTGTATGTATGTGTGTATAGGTAATTATGGGTGAAGTAAAGGACAACGAGGCGTACGAGGAGGAGCTTCTAGACTACGAGGAAGAGGATGAGAAAGCCCCCGACCTCAACGGCAAACCCACCGGCGACTCCGCCAAAAAGTATATATTCCTCTCTTTTAATCGATTGGATTATATTGTTTGTGTTAGTAAATTAGTGTTATTTTTTGTGTGTAAGAACATAACTGAAAACCCTAAGTGATTAGAGGACTGGTGAAATTGTAGATGGTACCATAAGGATGGTAGCTCTAGTTATGTGGAGAATTTATTTACATGATAAATTCTTGTTTTTGGTTTTGTAGGGCACTTAAACCTGTCTCTAAATGTCACGCTGTCCTAAATTTTAGGGATTACAAAGTAACGCTCTTACCAGTGTATCTAAACACTGTTCAATTCCTTAAAAAATAAGGTGTTTGCTATACTGTCCCATTTGAGCAATAGGGGATTACTGTGCTTTTTAAGTTTAGGGTGAATGGTGGGGACGCTCTCCAATTAAAATTGAAGGGTAGGGAATTTGGTGGGAATGCCCCTAGCCAAAGGGAAGATTGAATCTTTTGTTGTCTGCAGCTATGTTTTGTAATGTGTTGGTTTGAGTATGATCACTGTATCTACTGGTTTTTTTTTTCCCAACTAAAATTCATGATTGGGAAGAACAAGGTGTTGTGTTTTAAGAAGCAATGGGGAAACCCCTAATGTAATTGGAACTTAAAAAGGGGAAGAGAGAGGGACTCCGAAAAGAATATTACTCATTTTAAATTTCTTCATTTGGCTGAATGACGTGTACAAACAATTATTATCTACTATAAAGATTTATTCTTTGGTTTGTCACGAATAACAGAAAATAAATGCAGTTTTGTTTCAAAAAAATTTTATGTTCCTTGCAGCTTTGGCGCTTTCTATAGGATTGTTTTGTTCATGGAAAGGTTGTGATTTAAATAGGGTTTCTATTCATGTTAAACAACTTTTAAGGGTGATTTTATATGGTTTCCGGATCATTTTTTTGTTCGAGTGCTGCAATTTTGCGAACACCTTGTTAATGAGTCCTTAAGAATTTAATTTTGTAATACAGGGGCTATGTTGGAATTCACAGTTCAGGGTTCAGAGATTTCCTGTTGAAACCAGAGCTGCTTCGAGCAATTGTAGATTCAGGATTTGAGCATCCGTCTGAAGGCAAATTTCTGACTTGCATTTATTGGTTCAGTTATTTGTTAGTTGCTTGAAATCTTTTTATTGAAGACCTCTATGCTCTATTTCTTTTGTTTTTCTCGATGTGGAGATATTAGGGAGTCTGGGAAATGGCCTTTTTGGCTAACCTAGTTTTGTCAATAGTGTTCGGCTAATAAAAAATTTATTGAACTATGAATACTGTCTTCTATTGTATCTGTTAGTTTACTTATTTTTTTTATTATTTTGCTATGTTCTTTAAATTAAAAACTTGGAGACATCTTCAGGGATGCTGCTCTTTGTTATGTTTAGTGTGTACAACAGATTTCCTACCTTGCCTAAAAGACCCACATGACGTAGAACCTTATGTTTCTAGCCTTTTTGATGTGTCGGAATCTTGTTTTTTACGTGCGGAACTTATTCTGAAATTGCTTCTTGCTTTACTATCTCTTCTTATACGATGTATCTTAAATCTTCAGGTAAACAATACTTCCGTAATCACGTTATCGGCCAGAAATTTGTTTGGTAAACCTTTCAATTGAAAGCATGTGGAGGAACATTTATACTCACTGTGGCGTCGTCCACCCCAATTTTGTTTGCTTCTTCACTAGTGCAACACGAGTGCATACCTCAGGCCATCTTAGGTATGGATATCATTTGCCAAGCTAAGTCGGGGATGGGGAAGACTGCTGTGTTCGTTCTGTCCACTCTACAGCAGATTGAACCTGTCACTGGACAGGTTACTGCTCTCGTCCTCTGTCACACCCGAGAGTTGGCTTACCAGGTATCTACTGGAAGCTCTGGAGTTCTTTTGGATGTAGTCCTAGCAGTGCCTTGTTACTTTGTGTTCACTTATTTTGGTCAACTGTTGTCATTATTTTTAATTCGTAGATCTGCCATGAATTCGAGAGGTTCAGTACCTGTCTGCCTGATCTCAAGGTCGCGGTCTTCTATGGTGGAGTCAACATCAAGGTCCACAAAGATTTACTCAAAAATGAATGCCCACATATTGTTGTGGGAACTCCTGGAAGAATATTGGCTCTTGCTAGAGATAAGGATCTAGGCCTGAAGAATGTGAGACATTTCATCCTTGACGAATGTGACAAGATGCTTGAATCACTTGGTAAGCTTGTAGATGTTTATTTAATTTCAAATGGTTGCAGAATTAGACATGAATTATATCTTAGCTAGTTGTGTCTTATCTGATGTATCTTGCATGTTCTGCAGATATGAGGAAAGACGTGCAGGAAATTTTTAAGATGACTCCTCATGATAAGCAAGTCATGATGTTTTCAGCTACTCTCAGCAAGGAAATCCGGCCAATCTGCAAAAAGTTCATGCAAGATGTAATTTTCGTTTTTCGCTAGTTTGGAAGCTAGATCCTTTATTGTGTTATGAATAGGAAGGTATTCGGCTGACCAGGTTTGACCCATGGTTAACAAGGGTTATGCACTCGAACTATAAATGTTTTGCACGTTGCCAATATTTATTTAGTCTCTGTTTCCTTCCATTAAGTGCGACCTTCTTCTGTTTCACTTGTCTCTTGCTTGTACTCTGAATCATGTAGATGGTACTCTTCTATCATCTGCTGCATGTTATCTTGTCAATAGTTGTGAATGAAAATCCCATCTTTTGTGACAATAAATATGCGTAATGGTTTTGTTATGTTTATTATGTGGAGGATATAGCATGAATAGAATCACAAGAAGCATGTACTTCTATTGCATTTCAAATATTAGTAATGTGATTTCCCAATATACTCACAAGCGCACCCCCAATGTGTTGAGCCTCATACCCCTTGGGCAAGTTAAAGTTGTTTGATCGATGATGAAGGGTCAGACTAGGGTCTTTAGTCAGCTGATGGTTGGGTTTGTCATGTGCTTTTACATTGGTAGATCACCTATTTCTAGTGTTTCTGCTTCTTAGATATTGCTGTGTTGTTTCAAGATTTTATTTGTTTTGATTTTGTTATTTTTTGACTTCTCTGCCTTTTTCTTTTGAATTGTTTTTGTTTGAACAATTTGTGGGCTTTTGTTTTTAAGATTCTTTTTCCCAATCGTTTGGTTTTCAGCCAATGGAGATTTATGTGGATGATGAGGCCAAATTAACTCTTCACGGTCTAGTACAGGTTTGCAAACTGTCTCTGAAGAGCCTTGAATTATTTTTTAACTGAAATCTCAGTATTGGCACAAATTGTCCCTCCAGCATTACATTAAGTTGACCGAGCTTGAGAAAAACCGCAAGTTGAATGACCTGCTTGATGCACTGGATTTCAACCAAGTCGTCATCTTTGTCAAAAGTGTCAATAGAGCAGCTGAACTGAACAGGTTGCTAGTCGAGTGCACCTTCCCTTCTATTTGCATCCACTCGGGAATGTCTCAGGAAGAAAGGCATGTATTTTTCATCTCTGGTTCCTTTAAATGTTTTAAATGACCTTTTTCTTGTTCACTAGGCTTGTATATGATCGTTCTTCTGGCTTTTTATTTGTCCCTAAAGATTATTGATTTGAGGAAGTAATGTTTAAATCATGTAGAGGTCCTATGATTGTCCCATCTGGTAAACTCTGCTTGTTTAGGCTCACCTCTTTCTTTAACTGAGATTAAACCTTTTGAGATAACAAATCTTACCAAAAAAGTGAGAACTTTTGAACATTATGCATCTGCATAGGATAAATGATAGCTTATACTGTTGGATAAAAGTGCAACTTCAACAAAATATTGCATGGTGCATTTTTTATTGTGAGTTGAAAAGATTGTTCTTCGCTAAGAAAACAAAATTAATTAATGCGATGGTTCAGCCTTTTACTTTTCTTGGAGACCCCTTGTTTGCTTTTCTGCAACTTTGCTACTCGACCTTTGCATCACAAGTTTTGAGGGTTGTCATCACATGCAAATTTGATAATTTTTTTTCCTATTTTAGTATGATATTCGTTGTTCTAGCAATGATTGGAAATCTTTTGGCTATCCTTTTCTCAGGTTGACACGCCACAAAGGTTTCAAGGAGGGGCACAAAAGAATCCTTGTGGCAACAGATTTGGTTGGGAGAGGGATCGACATTGAACGTGTTAACATAGTTATCAACTATGATATGCCCGATTCTGCTGATACATATCTGCACCGAGTATGTAACTATTCTTCTATGACGTTTGTGTGTCACATATCTGTGATTGACCTTGATGCTTGCTTTTACAAATGCTTGGCAGGTTGGTCGAGCTGGACGTTTTGGCACCAAGGGTCTTGCAATTACATTTGTCTCTTCGGCATCGGATTCTGATGTTCTCAATCAGGTTAGTTTATTAACTTCAGTATGAGTTTGCTGGCTTAATTTTCCTGTTCTGTAGTTTGTCAAATATCAATTATATCTTGTACTTCATTGTTGCTACAGGTCCAGGAAAGATTCGAGGTGGATATCAAGGAACTTCCTGAGCAAATTGATACCTCTACATATAGTAAGAAACTAAAACCTTCGAATTTATGTGCATCAGTTTTTGGCATATCAAATTTAGTCTGGATTGTGGGGTGATGGGGCTGTGAACCAATGAAATGGTAGATTATGACATTGAGGAATGTTTTGCCCAGGATCACCGAGAGTGGGAGCGTGAGAGCATCAAATTCTCAAATCTCCAAAAGTCCGAGAGAGCCATGAGAGCGTCTATTTTTTTTATTATATTAATTATTTGAATTTATTACAATCTACTAGAATAAATGCTTTAATAGATGGTTTACATTTTCTTTTTTTTTCCCCACTTTTTTACAGAGATTTATTTTCTTGTATGGTACTCAATGAGTATAAATTTTGAACAAATATCAACTTTTTCAAACAAGAATATATATATACAACTTAGTGCATAAAGCTCTCGTATTGTGGGGTATGGGAGGATTTGATGTATGCAACGTTACCCGTTACCCCTGATTCCAGATAGGTTGTTTCCAACGGAAATGTAGTGAAGAAAAATTATTTTATAACTAATCTATCAATCAATTTAATAAATAATTGTTGATGGTTTTCACTTTTATAAATATATATATAGTGAATTTTTCGCAATTTTATTTAATAAATAATATAACATTTATACATTATTAAAAGAAGTATATAAATTATTTATCATTATTTATTAACATGTTCATAGTGGGTGCTATAAGAATTGAAAAGGAGGTATTCTGACCGATGGCCCCACTGGTAATATGTCACGCCTGATTTATTTAATAAGTAAAGACGCAGGCTTTGACCGTTTATCACGCCTGATTTAATTGGTAAAGACACAGGCTTTGACCGTGTAGAACTTTCTCAAAATTACGTTTCGCCCACCTGTTTGACAAATTCATAAATTGGCCCATTAAAATTCGCGAATTACTCAGATTCACCCAAAATCTGCTGATCCGCGGGTTGAGAACGGGAGTGTGGAGTCTATCCGCTATTTTGGTGGCTTATGTTTTACCATGCGTTGATCTGTTTTTTTATTTATTTCATTCTGAGGTCTGCCAGTATATTTATGGATAAAGAAGCAATGAAAGTAATATGTTCATTGTTCAAGAAAAAATAATATATTGGCAGTTTTTTTCCGTGAAGTAGAAGTACTTTTTACATAGGATGACAGAAATGGGTAGTTGTGTTAGATGCGTAGATGATTACAAAATGAAGATATTAATGACGTGGTGGGGGTGAATTTCTAGTCAGAATCCTGTACTCTCTTTATCGTGCTTCTTTCTATGTCCCCGTAAATTTTTTGGGGCCAAAATTTTAATAAAATTAACTTCCTACAAGTATAAATAACTCTTAATACCATAACACATATTCCAAACATGAAAACATAATTATTTAACATTGTAATTATACAATTCTTTAATTTCTCAACGAGTTAGCTCTATTATGTATAAAAATAAAAATTTAAGATTATAGTGTTTCATAATATAAGATTTTCTATTTTCTAGATGTGTAATGTTATTAGGAGTCATTCACAGTTGTTGGAAGTTAATTTCAATAAGAATTTTGGTGCAAAAACATTAAGGGGACATTGAAGGGAGCATGATTAAGGGGTAAAGGATCGTGACTTGTTAATTTCACTACCTCTGCTATTCTTCTAAGAAAATGGAGTTCCATCTTTTCCAAGAAATGGTAAAATTACAGTGTCTGGTTGAGTGTTAAAAGTGTTTGCTATGATGAGTATGATGTGGGCATTGTTTCTCTGTTAAAAGTGTCCTAGTTCATTAGTTTACTGTCTTTTTATGTAGTATGATTTTGTTATATTACTCACTGTTATTCTCTGTTTTGGTTTTGTGCAGTGCCTTCATAAGCAATATTGTTTCTTCTTGGTTTGGGAGTTTCAAGTGCTTTTGTGCCTGTGCTTTGACGTGAGCATTAATTCGAAGTTTTAAGTGCACAGACAGGAAAAGCTTCTTTAGTTAATTATGTTCTCTCCTTGTAGAACTTCCAAGGCTGTAACACTAATGCATATTGTGAGATAGAGCCTTGCCTGACTTTTGTTTCTCAGATTTCTGGCACTTCTATCGTGAAATGTTTTGAGTGGATATTGTTGCAGGAATTTGAAATTAGTCCCAGCTTGTTTATTATTGCATTATATTACCTGGGTTAAAGTGGCGGACCAAAGGAGCGTAGTGTGGCCATGGCAATCCCGGCCTCTGAAAATTTTATGGAATTTGCATATACATTTTGAAAATTTCATGGAGTTTCACTATACGACTTGCTCTGAAAGGAGAGAAGGATATGCCTCGCAGCTATTTATTAGCTTTGCCTGTGATTTATTTGCATTTCTAACTCCCAAGGAGTTACTGAGATTGCTGAAAACTCTACTTCCTTCGTGTTAATTAGTTCTTTCGTGATTTCATGTGGGTCGATTTCAAATTTAGTCCCTAAACTGTAGTGGGCTTCTAACTTTTGTCCTGTACTTCAATATTATGCACTTTTAGTCCCTGAATTCCAGGAATTTGCATTTTTCATTCCTTCGTGTGACACTGTAATCGTGCACTTTTAGTCCTTTAATAAATTTTAGCAATAGTTAATTTTTCATCACTGGTACATTTTTCATATTTCAATTTAACACCAATAATTCTTTATATTTTATCTCTTTAATATGATTAGAGAAAATACTTAGTATATATTTGTCACAAAATTAAGCGTTTCATTAACAATTAAAAAAGAACTAAATTTCAATTATGCAAAAGCTACTGGATCGACTCGGCGCGGTTGGTTTGTGATTGAGCTTTCAACGAATCATGTGTCTTTTTTGTATGACTAAGGGCAGTAAGAAAACATAATCAAATCAAAACAATCTCTATGATAACTTGATGTTTTTTTTTCTCAAGACCATTAAGATACATGTCTGGACCTTAAAATTGAAAACACGCAACATATATATATATATATATATATATATGTCATAAAATTAATTGTTCAAAATACATCTCGAATGACAATTCAACATTTCAAAATTTCAAAAAATTTTTTGTCGTAAAAAGAGAATAATAAATTAGTAAACAAAAAATAAAATCAAATTTTCTAATTTCAAATGTAGAAATGTTAAGAACATTTATATATATGGTCAAATTGGAAAAATATCTCAATTCGGCCAATTGTTTTATTACAAAGAAATAAACACTTATGGTTCTAATAACGAAACAGTAAGACTAAAAATTAAGTGATTAGGAGGAATAATATATTTCTCAATTGAAGAAAGTAATGCATGCGACTTTATTTAGTGAAGACTTATTTAACCATAACATATTTGCTATTTGATTTAAGATAAACATAATTTCGATCTAAAAAATAAGGGATAATATCATAGAGGGGAAAAATATTTGATTTCTAAACATCTAGATCCATTATTTATGGACTGAAGTGAGAAAAAAGAAAATTAATTATCTAAACAATGAAAATAATAAAGTAGCAGAGAAAAAATAAAATCAAAATTTCTAAGTTCAAACGTAAAAATGTTAAGAACATCCATATATTTGGTCAAGTTGGAAAAATATCTCAATACAACAAATTCTTTTACTATAGAGAAATAAACATTTTTTCTGCTAATAATAAAACCAAAAGACTAAAAATTAAGTGAATTGAACGAACAATATATTTCCCATTTGAATAAAGTAATGCATGCGACTTTATTTAGTGATAGACTTATTTAACCATAACATATTTGCTATTTGATTTAAGATAAACATAATTTCGATCTAAAAGATAAGGGATACTACGATAAAAGGAGAAAATACTTGATTTCCAAACATCAAGATCCATTATTTATGGACTAAAGTGAGAAAAAAGAAAATTGATTATCTAAATAATCTAAAACCCCTTAGATATAGAAACATACCGATGGCATTAGAATTTAGGACCAAAAAAGCACAATACCTAAAGATTAGGGACTAAAACTATTTAATACTAAAGTATGGTGACAAAAATGAAACACAACTTATAATTCAGGGACTAAAAGTGAAATTAACACATTTCTAGTTTAGTAAGCAGTTTTTTTTTTAATTGTCTTGTTCTGGTTTTATGACATCTTCGTATATTTTTTTGTTACTTGATTTC
>MKEJ01056337.1:4510-14972 GCA_001753735.1 Embelia ribes
GACTCAAACTTGGATTTGAAAAAGACTCAATCTTTTTATTAGATTTTTAAAAATCTCAATTCACCCCTATTGTGATTTGCCTTAGTACCAATAACTTTCATATATACACAACATGAGTATTATTTCATATAGTTAACGATATGTTAAAGGTTAGATAATTTCCGTAAAAAAAAAAGGTTGGATAATTTAAAAATAACAATTATAAATATTTTGAAATAATTTACAATTTTAATTGTTTATATATATTAAACATAGTATAAGTACCTACTATTTTTTACACAATTAACTTTTTTCATTTAAACTATTGTTTATTTAATTTTATTGGTTCTACATATCAATAAAAATAATGATCACTTCCTTGGGAAAATGAGCAAGTTCTTGAATTAGATTTTTCTTTTTGCACAATGTGCTCCAGATTTTTTTTTTCATATTTATAAATTTCCCTATTTTCAAACGTTTAGAAAAATGATTTGAACTAGAATTTAGATTTTTCTCGGAGTGGCATCCTCTACCCCATCTCTAGTGCCACCTCTTTTAAGTCATATAATTAGGTAATTTAAATTTAAAAAGTAGGATGCAAAACTAAATTTTTATACTCGTTATTTTTATTTATATATAAATTAGACGAAAGAATATTGACTAAACATATTTTGAAATGATGAAATAACAGAATTATTTCAATAAGATATAAAAATCAATTCAATTCAATAATTAATATTTTAATAATTTAAAAAAGATTAATAAATATAAATAGTGAACAAAAATAGTAATAGTAGAAAAACTTGTATTTGACTTAATATTTATTCTTTCAAAATTTTAAATATTTTGAATATTAGAATTTTGTAATTTAGTTTTTTATTTATTAGTATATAATTAATTATATGAAATAATTCTTATATAGTGTACATGAAAGTAAGGGGTAAAATTGTCCAAAAGGATCCGTTTGATGAATTATAGAAACCTTGGAGATGAAGTTGATAAAAATTAAAACTTTAGAACTAAATTGATAAATGCCAAAATATCGGGGGTGTTTTTGATAATTTCAATATAATTATACAATTTATTTTTTTAAGAAATTGAAAAGCTATAGAAAGTGAGCTTATTAAGGGTATATTGATAATTTTATGAGCCAATTATGATATTGAAGATGACTTTCACTTTGACCTAAAATATTTTAGGGGTAAAGCGAAGGAACCATATAAAATTCATGAGGGAATAGTATAATTTCATAAACCTATGGGGGTGATCTGAAATTGTTAGAAATCTCATGGGGGCAAAGTGTAATTTACCCTTTCATTTATCACTGTAAATTATCAAAAAGTAAGTCCAGGAGGCAGTAGCATTCTAACGCTGCAAAATAAAAATTTAATAGTTTAGATATTCATTATAGCATCATTATTCTTTTAAAATTATAAATTATAAAAATTTGGACTATTAAATGTAGATAATGAGGCCAAAAAAATGAACAATAAAAAGATGCTGCTAACCCTGAGCAGGTGCAAACCAGCACCGCAACAAGGACTATTGACTGGCTTAGTCCTAGTTTGGGAATGTAAATTTTTTCTCAAATTAGATTCTCAAATTTGTTTTTGAAATTAATTTTTAAAAGTTATTTTTGTTAATTTATGTTATTTGATAAAATTGTGTTTTTATTATAAAAAAATAAAATTAGATATGTATAGAAAATATAAGAAATATAACTGATGTTATTATGTTAATTAATATAAAAAAATAGAAGTAATTTTTTAAAGTATCCTAATATTGCTTCTAAACAAATAAATAAAACACATACCAGAAAAACAAATGGAGAACTTCATACAAGTTGTTATGGTGCTTTAAGGACTGAGGGCTTAATTAGTCTCAGTGATTTTCAAAATCCAATTCTCATGAAGGTTCAAACTTCATAGTAAAAATTGTTTTTGATAAATAAAATTTAAATTATACTTTATGGTGTTTCCTAAAAATTAAACTGGCTTTTAAATTATGTCTACCAACTTTTAAAAAAGAATCTTTAAAAAATGAAAATTATTTTCAAAACCAGATATCTCGACTGTTATCAAATATCATACATTACTGTTTAAAGAAAAAAGAATATTAAAAAGAAATTCCAAATTTGACCCAAAAAGTGAAAAGTGCTTTTCAATATCAAATTTCACTATACCAAACTAGTCCTAGTGGCAAACCTTGGGGACCAAGGAAAGCCCATTTACATACATACATATATGTGTATATATACATACACTCTCAGCACTTCGAAAGCTACCCAGAAACAGCAAACCCCTCTCTCTAAACACTCCTCTGTTCTAATCCTTCCCCTGTTTTTCCCCAATTCCAACAATCGATCAAACCCCAACTCTCCGAATGGAAAACAAAACCGAGAAATCCCAGATCAAACCAAACCCCGTCCATCGTTATAAGCGGGGAGATATCAAGCGCGGCATCTTCGACCGGGTGGGAAAATCAGTGGCCTCTGCCGCGAAATCTGTGGGGCGAATCATGAAGCAGCGAGAAGGAGATGATAAAAAGGCTCATGGGGCTTTGAGCTCGAGCTCTAATACCCCCCTCGAGACCCCGAGTGGGTACAATTCCGATTTCTAATTTGCCTCAAATTTTGAGGTTGATTGTATAGTTTAATAGTAATTTGAAATTGATGAAGGTATTGTTTGGGGGTTTGTAGCAGTGATGTTTTTCGCCAATTCGATTTGGTGTTGTCTATAGAAGCCCCAATTTATTATTTTTGAAGAAGTTTTTTTTTTTTTTTCTTTTCAATGAATGATCTGTACCTATTCAATTTGTAATTATCCATGGATTCTCTAAGTTTTTAATTTTTGTGCAAAGCATTTAAATTTTCATTAATTTATTAATTTTTAGGTTGAATGATTTATACCAACTCAATTTGTGTTATCTGGGGAAGCCCTAAGTTATTATTTTTGTTTGTAGAAAATTGTGATAGCTGTAAAATCAGATGCTCTGGATATAGCTCTGTTTTCTCAAGCCTTACTTGAGTCTTTATTTGGGGGTTTTAAATTTAGCAGATTGTTTTGATATTTTTGCTTTTTTCTTTTTAAATATCTCTGCAAAATTGATATAGGGGTGATTTGTACCAATTTAATTAGGTGTTCTTGGTCTTGTTATTGCAAATAGGTACTGCCAATTGATTACGAAAAAATGAATTTTGTATTAATTTTTGAAATTGTCAAAAATTTGATAGAGTAGTTGACTGGAATTCTATTTTGAATAGTCATTTGCCTATTTTTTGGTTGATGTTAATTTTTAGTGGACTTTTTTGGATACTAAGAATTAATTTTTGGTGTTTTGTTTTAATATGAATCAACGGTGGCTAAAATCAAAATTTGGCCACTGGCTTATGACTGTTTGAATTTGAAAAGATAACGCAACATAAATAAATTAATATAAAATTAAGTGCTTCCTCGAATGAGCTTCAACCCGTCCTAAGTTCCTGTTCTTGAATTCGAGCTCTTAGTTCTGTTTGGCGTTTCTATGCAAAACAAAAGTAAAAAATCCGACCAAGTAAGTACGAGTCAGAATAATATATCTAATCTATCAAAATAGTGAAACATGTAAAGAAAATATGCATAAAAAATGCACAATATGCTGCTACATTCAAACTTCTAAGACATATATAATATAATGGATAAATGTATATATATGAACTTCTAAAGTAAACCAAAACTAACTGGAATCACTAGGGCCTCCCAGGCGGGATTACTAGGGCCTCCCATACTTTAAGTGTAAAGCGACTGTGGAGTGTCTCTGTTGCTCGTACGCCCAAAACCGACCTTGATCCTAAAGCCCCAAAATCCATCAATAACAACAAGGCTAACCTTGGTCCTAGGGCCTCAAAGTCCATCAATAACAAACAACGCCGACCTTGGTCCTAGGGCCCAAAATCTATCAATAACAAACAAGCCGACTTTGGTCCTGGGGGCCCAAAGACCATCGATAACAAACAAGCCGATCTTGGTCATAGGGGTCCAAATTCCACCAATAACAAAATCCGAAACAATCTTGGTCCTAGAGCCCCAAGGTTCTAAACAACATAAACACGCCAATCTTAGTCCTCGGGCCCCAAGATTCACCAAATAATAACCACTATCTATTTTCATGACCCCATAGGGTTCATTTGGGCTCTTAGATAAGCCCCCTAAGTAGTTCTTATCCAATTTCCTCATTTTGGAAAAGTTTATGATTTCTACTGCCCTATACAATGCAAACGCCTACTCCCAATAGTTTAAACGGATGGGTTGTTCGAACGGTAATACACTACCGTTTGAAAGGTGGTGCCATTCGAACGATAACTACCCACAGTTCGAACAGTGGTCTCGAGTTTATTACAAAAACGATAGGCGAAAGTAGCCTTCGAAAATCACCATTTTTATTCCACAATTTCTACAGCCTCAATTCCAGATTTATACAATTATTGCAATAGATTAGAACTTGGATTCTGCAACCTACCTTATACGAGACTTAATAATTTTTCCCAGAAAGCTCGGTAATGATAAGTTTTTCTATTAAACGTCACCCAAACACGAACCTATAACCAAAATCAGCAGAGATATGGTTTATAACGTTGATCTATACATCAATTCATCAATCAGCCAACTTTTGGATGAATTTGAGAGATTTTATGTATGAACAACCCGAAAATTTTGTGAGAAATACTTACGTCAAAACGACGAAAGTAAGATGAGGAGTCCGAATCCGCTATTGATTTTCTTCTTGACCTTCTTATTCTCTCGGATCAAGTGGGTTTTGCCAAGAGGTGACTTTTCCCCTTCTCTCATCTTCTCTCTATATGAACATAGAAGTTAGAATATAAGTTGTAATAGAGATAAAAAGGGAAATGAATTAAGTTTCCGTTCCAATTTCAGTTAATAACAACATAATCCCTCAATTCCATTATTTATTAGAAACATGACCTTACATCAAGGGTTTCGTCTATTAATCCAATGTTGAATTTGTGCATGCTTTTTGGTGTTATCGCTAAAACATTCAATAAAAGAACTACGGAAAGATCCGATGATAAGTCCAAACTTATTGATTCGTCTGCATCCGGAAAGCTTGTTAAGAATGGTCTTGTCTTTTGTCAAAATTTTTTGATTAGATCCTATGAAATTGGAGCCAATGGGGTGGTGTCCTTACAGACGTTGATGAACCATTTTCAGGTAAATATATGATTTAAACCACCATCCATATTTTCTTTTTCCTTTTTAGGTTTTTTTTAAGTAGTGAATTTGATATAAAGAAAGTTATTAAGTTTCTTACTAATTAAGGACAGAACATTTTAAGCAAGATATAATTTTTTTTAATGCCATTACTACAAGAAAGAGAGCTGTAGTACACTATTTTTACCATATCGCTGATTCATTCTAAACCATTTATGTTATTAACTAACTTATCCCAAAATTGAATAAGCTAAAAAGAACAAAAGTGTCACCAAATACATTCATGTGTCAACCTTTTATATTATTTTAAACATATGTATGCCATAACAAGTGAAAATTACACACTTTTATACCAACAAGAAGGCTAAATTTTCGATGTTATTTATTAGGAGACGATACTTAACCACTTTAAGGCCGTAGGAATTTTGGGTGATGGATTGGGCTCAACTCCTGAGATGTGCAAAAGAAAGTTGTTATGGGTTGCAAGTAAGGTGCAAATTGTTATCGATTGTTATCCATTTGGTAAGTTACATTTCTTTTTCTTTTCTTTTCTTTTTTTGGGTACGTGCATAATATTTCTTTTTCTATTATTTATATTGATTTTGTAATATTAATTTTGATAAATTTCTATTTTTATTTTATATGACACATATTTTTTTCTAGTTGTCTTATACTTTTTAAAAAGTTTAGGTTTGGTGAGATTTGTAATACGATAAAGTTTTTTAAAGGAATAGTATCTATTATGTCAAAATTTAAATTTGTTGGAAATTTTAATACGATAATATTTCTAAAATTTTCATTTTATTAGGATGATATTTTGAATATTGGTAGAGCATCCTACATTGGTTAGAAAATTATTATAAAAATATTTTAAAACTCGGTTATTTCTAAAGATCTTTTAATTGGTGAGTTATGTGTCAAAAAATAATTATACACATTCATAGTAATATATAGGAAATAGCAAAATAATTTGTAGTAAGTGCAATGCAGATATTATTTTGATTTTGTTAAGATATTATTGAGATCAACTTTTTAATTTCATTCAATGATTACCTATATCAAGTTTATATTAGCATTATTTATCTAATATGAATAGTTATCATATAATAGCTATAGCTTATTTTGTCTTTTGCTTTTTTATCAGAGGCATTTTTAATGTAAATTTTAGCAATATTCCATACTTAGAATTTTAAATTAAGGATTTAACTTCCATATAATTTGTCTTTAATTTCCATATGAGTTGGAAAAAAAAATTATATTAATATTATAAGTTATGATATTAAAAATATTTTTTATTTGTCACTTTATGGGGAAAATTTTTAAGTTGGTGATGATGTAAAAAAGTCCTAAAAAATTATACACACACTTAGTTCCTTCTTAATTAAGTGACTTTTCAAAGAATTTTCTTCATTATTTTTTGAGTGATATTTTTCACAAAAAAAGATGTATTAATAATTTTTTTTTTCCAATTGCATATTTCAGAATAATCTTAAAGACATAAAAGAAATATTATGAGATGAATATATATTATTTTTCTAGTAATTGAAGCCATTTATTACACATTCCTAATTCATGTCCAATATTCTAAAAAGTCACTTAATAAGGACACACAATGTAGTGCTATTTTCTTTTTATCTAGTTTCCAATATTCTATTTTATTTTTCATTTTTGTGGCTATTAGTGAAATTTAACTTTCATATGTAAATAACATGTTTATAAATATTTTAAAATAATTATTATTTTTGAAAATTTGTTTATTAGTTACGTGTGTAATAATTATAACATATTGTGTTATAGTAAGTGCATCTGGCTTTCATTTGGTCCAAATATGATAGGTACTTACATTTATTATAGCTTAACGTTATTAACTTTTTAGACTAATGAATAAGATTTAAAAAAAAAAAAAAATTATAATTGATGAAAACTATCTTTGTCAAACTTATATTTAGCCCAAATTCTTCTTTATTTTTTTTTTTTTATAAGTTTTAGAACTTGTAGTACTCATTTAATATTTGGATAATATTTGAAATTGATTATTGAAAAGAAAACTCTTTTTCTGACTCTACTTCTATGCTACATTTTATTAATTTTATTCTTATTTAAAACATTAGAAATATTTACATATTTTATAAAATTTTATTTTAGTTATGTTTAACTATTTTTTAAGAATCTTATGAAAAAATAAAATTAAGAATTTTTATAAATTGAATTTATAAGAAATTTTCATACCCATTTTAAATAGAATACATAGATACATAAATTTGTGGTACAAACATATACGAAATAAAATTTATTTTTCTCTAGATAAAGGCCTACATCTTGTTGCAAGTATATATAGTATATTCAAAGGGCTATGGAGATCATAAGTTTTCACTTAGGAAAATAATCATCTTAAATAAAATAATTATCTTTAATGAGGATGTAACATTATAATTTTTGGAAATTAAGTTTTAGAAAAAGCTGAGAAGCATGAGCAAAATAGAATTAATGTCTATTTTTAAGAAAAACAAATTTATGCGTATATGTTATATTTTTATTCTTATTTTCAACCTTTAGATATTTTTTGTAGTGTTAAAAATCTGACCCTGAAAAAGTTTTTGTTCAAATCTTTGATTTTTTTTTTATGTCAATATAGTATATACATGATATTTCTTCTTTTGTATTTCTTGTTTTCTTTTTTGTCAATCCTTATTTCCTTTTTATTGTATGATATTCATCCTTTTGTGATTTTTTTGTTCCCCCCCTTTTTTTTTTGTCAACTCTTTTTTTATTAAGTGATATTTATCATTTTGTAATTTTTATTTCCTTTTCCTGGCCAAATCTTGAATTTATTTATGCTCTCAAAGGTATGGTAATAAACTAATAATATAATAGATATATATATATATATATCATACTTGTGGAGTATTTTGTAGTTTTTGTTTTCCTTTTTATCCACTCATGGATCTTATTCTGATCAATGAAATTCAACCGTAAAAAAATACACGTGTCATTATAATATTAACCGGGCATATAATAGTATATGTTTCAAATGCGGAGACTCGCACTAGACAACATTATAAGCCAAAATACAACTAGAGCTTATCATTTTCAAGAATTGAGTATTTCACGGTGTAAAGGTTCGAGGGCCTATCCAATTACTCTTGTAGGGGAGATGCTGTTGAAGTAGGCAGTTGGATGGTATCATCGGGAAAGAATGGCATGCGTCGAAATTCTCTTTTTCGGAACAGCAAAACAGACCAAGTGCTGGTTAGAGCGACAAGGTTAATTTACTTTAATATAGTTTTTGTTATGTATTTATTTTCATGACCTTTTACGCTAGGAAAATATAATGTTACGTATCCAAATTAGAGAAGTGGAAGAGAAAAATGTATATGTTTTGTTCATCAATATCTAATAGAACTACAAAAAGAGTTGGAGAATTGTGCACAATAAAGACACTATTTCACAAATATCAGTTTATGAGCTTTGGTTAATTTTGCGGTTTTTTGTATGAAAATTATTGCAGTAATTGGGTGATGATAAATAAAGATTAAAGAAAATTATGTAGAACTTCCGATGAAGTCCGAGCAGAAATGGGTCCTTATATGATGGAGGCTCCTACAATTGTGGAAAATGATAATAAAATATTTTTGAAGCTCGACAAAACTACTAGCGACTGTGTTTGCAGCGGCTTAAAAGTAAGCTCATATTAATGGCTATTTACCTTTGAACTAAGTACATTTTTATTACTTGTAAGCTGAAAATAACATCTAGCATTTATCTACAAAATATACAGTTGCAATATGATTATCATATTTTTTTGAGATGTTACCGACGTATTTTTTTTTTTTTTAACCACAAACCTTATTTGTTGTACAAATTAAATACTCCTTTAGTTTAGCTACTATTGTTACTCACCACTTGATTCATTTATATGGATTAGCCAAGATAGAGTGACTTGGACATAAACCAGCATGTTAACAACGCAAAATATTTCGGATGGATTCTTGAGGTATATTTTATTGTAAGATCAATAACTAAATTCATTTTTTTCCGCGTATGATATCCGAAGGACGAGTTAAAAAGTGAAAGTGAAAGTACTAATTTCTCACATATATATGTAACTAACAAAATGCTAGGTGTGCCGCCTAATCTCCTGGAGAATCAAGAACTTTCACGCATAACTTTGGAGTACAAAAAGGAATGCCATACAAACAATGTGATACAGCCTGTCACAGCCATATTAGACAGTCGTGTTGACAACTCGGAAGATTATAGTCACGTTGAGTGCCAACATTTGCTCAGGCTCGAAGACGGCCCTGAAATAATGAAGGCGAGAACTGAATGGAGGGCTAAACGTACCAACAGTCGCACAAGCCTTGTGTAGCTTCCAAACAATAGTGAATAAATTTTTGCTAAAGAAACTTTTCACCAAAACTTTGTTTCCGTTTGTTAATGAGGTCATAAATGCTTTGTAAGGGGATCGTCATAGTGGTTTTAAAATTTAAATAAAAACTCACAAATGTTTTTAATGTTTTTCACCATCGTCTACATGTTTTAGAAACTTTTTATATGTAAAATATAGCTTATTCAGTGGCTGTACTTCTCTTTATATTATGGTAAGATATTGGGATAAACGTTTTAGGTGGGTGTTGCAATGCATTTTAAATATCAAAACTTAAAGAGCACGTGCGCCAAAGGAAAACCAATTGTGGCATTTGTTAATCTTTTTTTTTTTCTTTTGCTAACTAGAACTTCATCAAACACATTTCGAATAACGTTTTATAATTAACAACATTCTAAAGTTATGTTGCGTTCAATTTTAGGGAAGTGAATATTCATACGACTAGGGGTACAAAAGTATCATTGGATAATTTTACTGACACACTAGGAACTAATGTTCTTAATGGAGACAAAAGCCCATTTTATCATACAAAATTCAAATAATAAGAAAAATAAAAATAAAACGAGAAAATGTTAATCGCAGCCTTACCTTGGCAGACCCCCTCAAGCTCTTGTTCAATTTAAGTACAAACCATTCTTAAATTATTGGTATTTAAAATAAGAGTTGGTCAACTAATTTCATTATAACCTGCCTCAAAGATTATCCTGCCTTTTAACTCAATGGAACTGATGAAATCGTATCAAACAAGTAGAACTTATCGTTGGTTTTGTGGAGCCCGATAGCATTGAACAACTATTTGACACGAGTAATGATATTTATACCAATTATTTGTACCAACTACTTATACTAATTTGAATTGTGTAATTCATAATTAGTCACATCATCGCAT
>MKEJ01056342.1:0-12960 GCA_001753735.1 Embelia ribes
CGATAGTTCCCAACACGAACCAGGATTCAACATAGAAATCGCTAGGGGGTGTGGGCCCAAAGGGTGGCCCATGTGTTGTAAAAATCATATCTATTCACTCATTTATTGTTCATTTACGGGTAAATTGTTCTTTTAATGACCATTGATATTGTTGTAATCTCTAAAGTTGAGCACGTAGGTTCTTAATATTAGAAATAAATTACAGAAAGGGCCAAATCCGTCACCTTGCTTAAAATTTGGGGACCAAAGGTGCCACCTTTTTGAATTTGATGGACTATTAGGATTCATGGTAGAACTTTTATTAAAACTATAGGGACCATCTATGTGAATCACCCCTAAACTATAAATTGATCTTAATCTCCTCTCGTGTTTTTTGTCCAAATAGCATGGTGTTTGTTGGCTCAATAGATGAACCAAATCTCATGGATTTTTCAACACTTGCGCCAATTTTTGAAAACATGTATAGCTCAAAGAGACCTAAAAACAGGCAAATCTCTACACACCCTCTACATAAAATCCCTCATCACACCACCCTCGACCTACCTCTCCAACCACTTCATCCTCCTCTACTCGAAATGCGGCCGCCTCGTCTCCGCTCGCAAGGCCTTCGACACCACGCCCGAACCCAATGTGTTCTCCTTCAATGCCATCATTGCAGCGTACGCGAAAGAATCGCAGCCGCACGTTGCCCGCCAGTTGTTCGATAAAATTCCCAAGCCGGATATCGTTTCTTACAATACCCTTATTTCTGCTTATGCTGATAGAGGGGAGGCAGCTCCTTCGGTTGCGTTGTTTGTGGGTATGAGAGAGAGAGGGCTTGACATGGATGGGTTCACTTTTTCCGCGCTCATCACAGCTGCTAGTGGGGATGTAGGTTTGATTCAGCAGCTTCATTCGTTGGCTGTGGTTGGTGGGTTTGATTCTTATGTTTCAGTGAATAATACGCTGATCACGTATTATAGCAAGAACGGGTTTTTGGAAGAGGCAAAATGGCTATTTTATGGGATTTTGGAGATGGGCGATGAGGTATCTTGGAATTCTATGATAGTGGCATATGGGCAACACAATGAGGGATCATATGCGCTGGCATTGTATCAGGAAATGATTCGGAGAGATTTGAGGACCGACATGTTCACTTTGGCGAGTGTTTTGACTGCGTACACACGTGTAGAGGATTTATCTGGTGGGCGCCAGTTTCATGCTTATTTGATCAAGACTGGGTTCCACCAGAATGCTCATGTTGCGAGTGGCTTGGTTGATATGTACTCCAAATGCGGAGGTGGTGTTTTCGATTTCGAGAAAGTGTTTTGTGAAATTCCAGAACCGGATTTGGTTCTCTGGAACACTATGATTTCTGGGTATTCTCAAAATGAGGAGTCATCTGAAGAGGCAATGAAATGTTTTCAGAAAATGCAGCAAACCGGTCACCGCCCTGATGACGGGAGCTTTGTCTGTGTGATTAGTGCTTGCTCTAATTTATCTTCTCCATTGCAAGGGAAACAAATTCACTCTTTGGTTATCAAATCCAATATTCCATCTAATCAGATTGCAGTAAACAATGCCCTAATATCAATGTACTCAAAATGTGGGAACCTTCAAGATGCTAGAAGATTGTTTGATAGAATGCCGGATCATAATGCAGTCTCATTAAATACAATGATTGCAGGCTATGCTCAACATGGTAGAGGAACAGAGTCGTTATTACTCTTCGAGCATATGTTGAAAATGGATATTAGGCCTACTAGTATAACCTTTATCGCTGTCCTCTCAGCATGTGCCCACACTGGGAGAGTTGATCAAGGACAGAGATATTTCACTATGATGAAGGAAGATTTTGGGATAAAACCAGAGGCGGAGCACTATTCATGTATGATTGATCTTTTGGGCCGAGCAGGCAAACTTGAAGAAGCAGAGAGAGTTATTAGCACAATGCCACATAAGCCGGGGACCATAGAATGGGCCTCACTTCTTGGCGCCTGTAGAAAACATGGAAACATGGAGCTAGCGAATAAAGCGGCAAGCGAATGCTTTCAACTTGACCCTTCAAATGCTGCTCCATATGCTATACTCGCAAATATGTATGCTAGCGCACGGCAATGGGAAGAGGTAGCTAGGGTGAGGAAGCTGATGAGAGATAGAGGAGTGAGAAAGAAACCAGGTTGCAGCTGGATCGAGGTGAAGAAGAGAGTACATGTGTTTGTTGCCGAGGATAGTTCGCACCCACTGATGAAAGAAATATATGATTTTTGGGATGAGATTTTTGAGAAGATGAAAATAGTGGGATATATCCCAGATATGAATTGGGCTTTGGCTAGAGATGACGGATCAAAGGCACAAGAAAGGGAGTTGAGATTAGGTCATCATAGCGAGAAATTAGCAGTAGCATTTGGGCTTATTTCGACTAAAGATGGAGAGCCTCTACTAGTAGTGAAGAACCTTAGAATATGTGGAGATTGTCACAATGCTATTAAAATTATATCCAAGATAACTAGGAGAGAGATTACCGTAAGAGACACTTACAGGTTTCATTGTTTTAGGGATGGATTATGTTCTTGTGGGGATTACTGGTGATAACCGAGATATTTTGAATAGCTAAAACATTGACGATTGTTTTGAGAAAAGACAATATTGTTCCAAATTACCCTCATTTTCTAATTCATGAGTACCATCCATACATTCTTATAGAGAAATTGCAGTTGCACAAACTTAAGGACTGATTGGGGAGCTTCAAGTATCTCTAAACTGGGAGAAGTTTTAACTATTAATGCTAAATGTGCTATCTTTCTCCATCTAGAGTCTGTTTGATTTCTGCTTTTCGTATCTGAATTGTATAGATTTTTGTAAAGTCAGTCAGCAATATCGTGCAAATTCTAAAGAAGAAGGAACATCTTAACTTTCAGGCAGTAATATTGAGAGGAAATGTTGCAGAAGGAAATAGAAGCCCAATTTGATAAAAGATGGTAGCAAGACATTGATTCTTTAAATAATTTCCTGGGATTAATGATGACGTCAAAAATGTAGTACATGGAATGCTATTCTGAGTATCTGATCAATATGTCTCTGCTGAAGTGGAATTATCACCAAGCAGGATAATTAATGTAATGAAAACAAACAAAAATTACAATGAAAATAGCAAAACTTAGGACTTGGATGAATGACTACAAATTTATGAAGAGGCTTTGAGACTGTTTTGCAGATTTAATGGTACGAATTGAGGTGGAAGACCTGGCAAGTAGGCTTATAGGACATCTTGGTCGCAGCCTGCTCAAATTTATTAGCACCGGCTTCATTCACTTCCAAGCTGGTTTGCACAAAGAAACGCATCCACCAAGATGGGCTCCGCATTTTGGCCTATGTAAAAGAAGAGCAATAAAATTTACTACCATATTCAATGAAGCCTTGCACCAAAGTCCAAAAGTAACGTGAGTTGTATCGTCAACGTCATTATATGCCACAGAAGTTGATCGAAAAGAAAAGTTGAAAACAAAACCATCCCAATGCAACTTCTCCTATGCGCATAGACTTGTAACTTAACATCAGAACTAATATCCTAGAACTACATTCATCCGCCAGTATGTCTTAAGAGATCTATAAAACACAAGAAATGGTTGCAGAATATAGTGTTTGCTAAACCATTGCTTATTGCAGAATCACAAGCAGAAGAGAGCAAATGAATTATAATGTGAAAAACATCTCCACTCACCGGGCGCCCGAATTTAGACAGCTCTCCAACTTTAGCCTTTTGTTTACCCGGAACACCTGAATAATGAAGTGAGAAAAATATTCAGCATGTATCACCAATTTTTCAAGTCAGATGTTTCGATCTAAAAAGAGCCACAGATAAAATACAGTGTTGACACCAAAGCAGTGCCTTTTTTTCCATCTAATGCTTTCCATTGAATCTTTCATGATCATAAAGCTGCTTCAAAAATGGGTTGGTTCAAGATGGAAAATCCATGATCGAATAGAAAACTTTTATAATATGGTACTATTTATGATTTTGACAAGTCTTACAGCCACACAATCACCTGTAAAAATAACGACCCCATTGGCAGACACTCTAGCCAAATCGGGAAGAGTCTTGTTGAGGTACTTTGGTGAGAGGTACTCTAATGCATCAGATATAATCACAAGGGAAAAAGATTTTGCTCTGTATGGGAGAGGATACTTTATATCAGCCTCACGTACGAGGCCTTTGCGAACAAGAATTTTGCAGCTCCTATCAGCGTCTTCAATATCATAGGGTTCGACACCCCATGCTTCAGTTTCCTGTTCCCTCATCAATTTAGAGACTACGGAGCAAGTGTCGGGGCCCACATGCAAAACTTTGCGCATGTTGTCACCATATGCTTTCTTTAAAGCAGGTATCGCATTTTGAACTTCTAATGTGCAAGAGAAGTCACCTGTATATAGCCATTAGTTAGGGGCTACAACTTATCAACATATTGGCTCCTCATTTACTGGAATTTACACCTCAGTCTTCAATCTATTGACACAGCTCATATAATGAACTTTGATTGAATTAGCACAGGTCATTTCAGCCGTGCAATTAAAATATTCTCGTAAAATTTTGAAGGATTGAAGACCTGATGAAAAAATATATATCGAATATTGTCGGGAAAATGAAATCTTATAAGACATGAAATACGTATCTGTAGCTGTGCTTTTAGTCCATTAGTCCATAAAACCTTACAGATTTGATCTTGGGAAGACTGATGATTACCTTCAACGTGGCTAACTTTGTCGGCCCCAGATACCCCTAGATTATAACAGGCAACACCGCAACAGCTTAGTTAAGGGATAAGGAGAATAAAAGTTAAAAGGTCTAAAACTTAGCAACCTTATGTAGTAATTTAGACAAAACTTTGAAGAACAAAAAAGAAAAATATTTAGATCTCTGCAGCAATGCCTTATACGTACCTGAGCCACCTCGAAAATGCCCGATGAGAAATACTAAACCCTGCAAATTTTCACAAGGGGGAAACAAATAGTATTTAGTACCAAAACCAGTGCATTCACTGTAACGTCCCGAAATTTACGGATAAATTTTTCACATTATTAAATAATATTATACGAGTATAATATTTTTCCTCTGTTATATGTAACGAGTATTAGCGTTTGGAAGTGGTGGATGATGTTTCGCGGTTGGGGTATGGCCTCAGGAAGGACTGAACACGGTTAGTGTTAAGTTGTAGTCGTGACAGCAGTTCGGTATTTTGACGATATCTCACAAACCGTAAATCCAATTGAGGCCTATGATATAGCATTGGAAAGATATTTCATTTATCTACGACTTTTATGCTTCGAGGAAAATTTAATTTGAAGCTAAGAAGGGTCAAAAAGCGGCTCGAAGTGTTCAGGAAAAATGTGTCAGCAGACATCGTGACACCAGTTTGGTATTTTGACCATATCTCGCAAATTGAAACTCCGATTAAGGCCTATAATATACTGATGGAAAGTTATTTCAATTATTTATAACTTTTGTGTTTTGAAAAAAAGGCAATTCGAAACGTAGAGGGTTCAAAAAAGGGCCCGAAGTGTTCAAGAAAGCAGTGGCAAAACATCAGAGTTCCAGTAGCCAAAATGGCCAGTCCAGCGACCTGTCCGGCCACCGTCCGGTAGGTGTCCGGAGCCGGACATGCCGGCTGATGGCCGGCAGACAGTGGGGTCGAGGTCTAGTCTAGTTATAAATCAAAAGTTTGCTTTTTACATAAATACACACACAGCAGCCGAGAGAGAGGGAGAGAGGGTTTGGTTGGCTTCGAGCTTTGCCTCGCTATTTCATCAAGCTCGGGAGCTCGTCCGTCGAAAATAAATACATATTCGAAGCCTACGTCACGCAAGGATCATTTTGACGTAAGTTTCTCTTTCTCATTTGTTCATTTTTTATTCATCGGTTTCCGTGCCTTTCGGGTACGTCGAAAAATTTTGGATTTTCTTCTTCTTCGTCATGTATGGATCGTTTCTACGTATAGGTTCGATATAATCCGAAGTCGTTTGCTATATCAATTCGGGGATTGAAGCTTCAGGCGTTCCCGGGCGATTTCATCCCGTTTCGTTTGTCGTTTGGCTTTGAGGTAAATATATTTCTTACTCGCCATGGTAATGGCTACGTGTTGTTATAATTTTCATCATCTCTTTTTATCGGTAGTTGTTGAAATAAAATTAGGAAATGCTTTCGTTACATATTGTAGAACAGTTATGTGTATAAGATTGACTTGATTCAAGCAACGGAGCTAGGTTAAATTGTTAATGCAAGAAGCAGCAATTTGAGAATTGCAGAATTGGCATTTTGATAACGTTTCGGAGGCTTTAGAGGTACAAGCAGATTCAGAACGATAATATAAATCTGAATTTCTATATGTATATTGACATATATGGCATGTCATTAGTTTGTTAGTCATTTTTGTATATAGAAATGTTGCTAGTATACATGATGTGGTAGTAAAGTGTAAAGATACTGGTAGTAAAGTGTAGAGATACTGGTAGCAATATCTATTTAGTTTTTGTAACGGTGTTGGCGTTCTTGTGGCGGTATCGGCGTTCCTATGGCGGTGTAGGCGTTCCTATGACGGTGTAGGCGATTTTGTGGGGGCGTAGGCGATTCCGTGGCTGCATAGTTGCGGAGTTGAATATATATATATATATATATAGAGATAAATATATATATGCAGGTATAGATTTATATATGAGATATATGTGCGATACGCAGTGGCGATAGGCGATGGTGTATAGCGATGGCGTACGGCGTTAATGTATGGCAATGACATATGGCGATGGTATATGTGGTAATGGCAAAGCACGATAATGTATATAGATTTCCCCTCATGCTGAGAGCATAGATGTAGTAGATTTAGTGTTTGCCTCTTATGCCGTAGACATGTGCATATATAAAACTTTGTATATTCGCATGTGCATTCATGATATGTACATGCTTAGAATCATTTTTATAGTGTTGTTTAGAATTTGATATGTATAATTTTATTGCACTTGTATTTTGGACTTGTGTAATTTTTTAGGGACAATGGACAGGTATTCGAAGCATGTTAGAGTAGCATGCATACGTGTTGAAGGAAGTATTGCTAGCGACCATTACATGGCCTGGTAGTTGTTGTATTTGTTATATTTAGGATGAGATGATTATGAATATATATATTTTTATTTTATTTTGAGGAGTATGTAGCATAGAGGAGTTAATGTATTGCAGCTCGATATGTTGCATTTTGATGGAGTTTGTATTATGTATTGACCATGTGGATCGCTGTTGACACTCTGATATGTATTACATATATATGTAGATTGTTGTGGACATTAACCATATTATATATATTAATGCCAGGTTTTGTTGGTTGTTGGGGTTTAGTCTGGTTAGTTATTATTATTAATTTTTTATTTATCTCACGTCCCCGGGTCACGGATTTCAGGGCGTGACAATTTTTATGTCCAAGTTTGGACACTTGCGTCCTTTCTTGAAAGTAAAACATACGTTTTTGTGCAAACTTGAAATTTAGGTCCTTACTTGATTGTTAGGGAAAACTATGAGGACCAATATTGTAATTTCTGGTTAATGGTTTAACTAAGACCCGTGTTTCCAATTTGTTCATGTGTGCAGCATAAATAGAGAGAAGGGCGGCAACAACTTCTTTTTGCATTGCTTGAGTGAATTTGATTTACTTTGGGGATTATATTTTACAAACAAAATAAATACTTTGAATAATCAATTATACTAAAATAGAGGAGAATATTTTGGAAATTTTTCAGAATAAAATTTCGAGGAGATAAAGTTTTATTCTTGGGAATCAACCTTAGAGATAATTGGTGATTGTAGAATTGACCGTTATTTTTTAGGGATTCTCCATTGGGCATCAAGATTCTTATTTGGGTATTCCTATTGCTTTATTTTTGTGGTTATACTCTTGTATCTATTTGATATTGATATCCCTCGCCTATACACGAGGTGATTTTGGTTGTATTTTCTCTATTGGTTAGAAATTTGATTTTGTGGGTGTGTAGCCCCGTGGGTTTTTTACTCTCGGTTTGGAGAAGTTTTTCTCACGTTAAATTTCAATATCTTTTACATATTGTTATTTTTTTACGTATGGTTGAATATCGCATGCTTGCATTGGGATAGTTTTTATTATTTGCTTCCATTGTCATTTGGGCACGAGTGTAAGTGTTTCATATTCCCAACAAGTAGTATCATAGTTAGGATAGAGCTCTTGTGTGTGTTTGATACCAACAAGTGGTATAAGATTTTGGCTCTCGATCCTTTTTTTTGTTGGCAATATGAACAATATCAATATAATTGGGATAATGTATATGGATAGTTCCAATTACCATGTTTGGAAGGGTAAGATGGAATACCTTTTATATGTAAAGGATTTTTATTCATCGGTGTTTTCGAAAGAGAAACCTGCAGAAAAAACTGAGTAAAAAATTCTTCATGGAAAGGTTTGTGGGTTTATTCGCCAATAGGTTGATAATAATATTTTGAACCATGTGGTGGATGAAACCGATGTGAAGATATTTTAGGAAAAATTAGAGGATTTATGCTAAGAAGACTGGTAATAATAAGATGTATGTTATTGGTCAGATGATGTACTTGCGGTATGAAGAGGGTAAGCCTATGGCTGAGCACTTGGGGAATTTCCAAGGTTTGATCATGTAGCTGAGTAACATGGGTATAAAGCTCACTAATGAGTTACAAGCATTGTACTTTCTGTGGACATTCTAGATTCATTTGAGACTTTAAGGACAACATTGTCCAATTTGGTACCTGATGGGAAGATCATCTTGGCAATGATGAAGAGCTCTATGATGGGTGAGGAGATGAGAAAGAAGACTATGGCTCTTCTTCGTGTGCCAAATGCTCTTGTTGCAAAATATAGGAAGACAAGTTAGAATTGTGATCCGGGAGGCAGGTGCTTCAAATCGTTGGGCTAATGTTGAGTGTCATTATTGTCATAAAAGGGGCACATAAAATTGAATTGTTATAAACTTAAATAGAAGAATAAGGTTGGCGATAAGAAAAGCAATTGCAACGTCCTAGAAATTTGAATGATTTTATTTTATTTTATTAATAATATTATGATATGCATTTAAAATATTATTATCGTGTAGTATGTTGTGGATATAGCGTAGGACTATATACATTGTTACGTAGTGTGGAGATAGTCTCATGACGCGTATGGCAGTGGAGTAGCATTTGGTATTGTATAGTGCTTAATTATGGAATAAAGTGTTTGAGCTTAGTCAAACCTTTAATTTTTCTGTCTATCCGGAAGGTGTTCGGTGGTCGGACACCCTACTAAAAAATGCTCCAGGATTGATATTTTTGAGTCAAGGACAGCGAAAAATTGTACTGTCTGGAGGGTGTCTGAAGGTTGTTTGGCACCGGACAGCCTACTCTGAAGGTCCGGACACCTCAGCACAAAGAAAAATCCGCCTTTTGACTTATATCACATCATGATCAAGTCATTAGTCATTCTTACACCCCTATTCCAAAATATAAAGACAGTGTGTGTAGTGGAGATTTGTTTTCTTCAAATTTTGAGTCCCGATTTTATCTATCATCGATGGTTGGGCGCTCACAAAAATTAGAGATTCATGATTCTCGTTACGAGAGCTTTCTTTTGAGATAAGTCTCACATCTCGTCTCATTCATTTGCATTGTCTAGGTTTCTGTGATTTTAAGGTACATTGAAACAAAGTTAATAATCTTGTTCCTTATCTCAAGGGGATTATTTTCTTCTATAGGTGCGTCGCGGTCTGTGTTTGGTTGCTAGATCAAATCGTGGGGTGAAGTGGAAATGATTTGGGGGTTTTCTTTGGGTGGCTTTCGGGTGACTTCTAGTGCGGATTGAGGTACGTGAAGAGTATGGAATAGCAATATAAGCGTGAGTTTATGTGTGTATCTTGATGTGTAAATCTCGTTTTGATTTTTATGTTTGATTCCATGTTGTATAAGTTGATTTCTTTTATTATTAATGTTAAATGCATAGTATAAAGCATGTGTAGGCGTAGTAATTATTATCACATTCATGAGCATGGATTTTGGTTAAAATGTGTTGTGTTGAGAACATTAAAGAGAAGCTTTTAAAATATGTGTTGAGTAGGAATTTATGAAAACTATGTTAAAGTGAAGATTTGAAAGCGATGTTTATATGTGGAGTTTTAAAGTGAAGTTTTCAATGCATTGGCAATGTTTTAAAATACAATAGCGATATTAAATGTGATGGCGAAGTTATTAATGCGTTACTAAATATGTGTAGATTAAAGTGCAGCAATGTAATGTTTATATGTGGAGTTGTTAAGTGTAGAGAATTTATAAGTGATGGAATTTAATGTGAGGAAGATTTTAAAATGTTGTTGATTAAAAATGTGAAGGTTTTAAAAGTGAAGTTTTCAAGAAAAAGTATTTTGTTGCATTTTCATTGGGATTGAATCCTTTTATATTTTTTCGGGGACAAGTGTCCACCTTTTTATTGTGACGGCGTAGAAACTAAAGAGAATATTTGGCACCTTACCGTAAAAGTCGGAAAATCTGTGCATGGAACATTTATTGCATCACACAGTTAGCGGCGGGTCATAGCAAGGGTATATGAAGTAGCCCTTAAAAAATATGTAGATATATTAGTCCCACATTTCCTTTGATTCGTGGTGGAGGTGTTGGTATGGTGTAGACATGATAGTATGCGTTTGCAAAGGGAAATAATTACTTTTAAGACTTATTATTTTTTTCCAGAAGATCCTATGGGTTGGTAGTTAATACAAATGAAAAAAAAAAAACTTATCAAAAAGTTTATCTTCTCTAGGTTGTTAGTTAATACAAATGGAAATTGAAAAAAATAAATAACTTATCAAAAACATTATCTTCTCTAGGTAGTTTGTTAATACCAATGGAAAAAAAAATTAATAACTTATCAAAAACTTATTCTTTTTTATTTGTACTCATCCATCATTGGATACAAAATATGTACAAATTCTTTTCCATGAACAGAACTTAATTACTCAAAGAGGTAGATAAGTAATTTGTTACATAAAAGCATAAACATAAAATACACTGTGTATTGGTTAAAAATGGAGTTAATTTTGTAATGTTATAATTTTTTTTATATTTTTGTATTTTGTCAAAGGAGAAGAATGAAAATATAGGGGAAAAAAAATAAAGAAATTGAAAATTTAGCTAAATCTTTCCTTAACTTAAATCAATAGTAGGATTTTAGATGGGTTGTACAATTTGGTACAGGTACTAAAATCTTGTCATTTAGCTATTGACGTTTTTAAAAAATATTTTTAGAAATATTTATGTATGGCATTTATTAGTGATATATATTATATCTTTTTATATTGATATATATATTGCTAACTATTCCATAATTTTAGCTTGAAAGCCAATCAATTGGAGATGTTATGGCAAAAAATTAAGGGATTTTAACTTTCTTCTCCCCATTCTCTTTATCTTGTTTCTCGTTCTCTCTCTCATCTCCTATTTTATGTTACCTTCCAAAACTCAATGTGAATTTCTCTAACTTATGCTGGTAATTGTTTCCCTCTCTCTTAGTCTAGGTTTAGTTCTATTCTTATATTTTGAACATATGATAATATTCATATATGGCTCTCATACGTTCTCATCGTTTAGGTTTCATTATTTAGTTTTTGGTCCAATAAAATGGCTTCCATATATTCCCTAGATATTTTTATTGTACATTTGCTTGAACTTTTTGAGTTTTTGAGAATTAATATTTTTTTTCTTTTAACTCGTTTCATTATTTGAGTGCCTAATTGTCGAGTTTATCTAATAACATTTTTTTTTCTAAGATTCTATAGAGTGTTACATACACATTATGTAGGAGATTGTAGTATTTGAGGAACTTTTAATACTATAATTATGTTATGAAAATATTCTTTTGTTCGAATAACTCAGATTATTTTGTTCTTTTATCATAGGTTCCTCAACGCACGTGCAGCTTGTCAAGCAAAATTAAAGAAGAACTCAAAATTGCTACCGATCCAGACTACAAGGATTTTTGAGATTGTACCTCAAAGGTGATTAGTGCTCGAAATGAATATGATAAAGAGGTACAAGAGATGCAATGGATAATCATAAATATGACATAAAAACACAAAGAAAAGCTTGAGGCCCACGAGAAAGTTATTTAAGCTCGTGGATGTTATTTTTACTTTAATTTCACATTTCCTCTTAAAAGCATAATTTCTTTATGCTTTTTAAAGTGTATATTCATTAGTTTCAGTCAAGTCTTGTAAACTTTAATATTTGTCATTATACATATAACATTTTATTTCTAGCGATTGTTATTTATTGATTATCTTACTTATGTCATTTACTTTACTTGGAGAATGGTGCTCTTGTTTTGACAATACTTTGTTTTGTGAATTGTTTATCAATAATTAAATAATTTTATAATACAAATGTAAGTTAGCTACAACTTGTAAATAAATCTAGACACATAATTATGATTAGTGACCTAATTGTGTAAATATATTGCACACAATATATGTGAATTATTAATTTAATTACTAAGATTACGTACAATTATATTAGGAAACAAAAATAATGCTTTTTGCATTAAATGCCTTTATACCAATCATTAAAATTGGCTTAAAAAATTTATTCATAGCCAAATCTATTAAACATGTTGCCCTTTTAAATTTCAAAAAAATATATAATAATGTTATCAGTGACAAAAATATAATGCTTTTGCTTCAAAAATATGTTGTCGCACAAAATAACTAATTAGCATCAATTGGTTAAAACGTTACCAATACATTCCATCTCAAAGTGTAACCCCGCCTCAAATCCACATGTTATATCATGATTAAATATAATTTATCATAATCATCTGATAGAACTGAAATAAATGAACCACATAAGTCTCAAACTTTGGCTTTATTATCATGTTCTCATGGCCTTACATCAAAACCAGAAGATAACACTTA
>MKEJ01056345.1:0-10996 GCA_001753735.1 Embelia ribes
AAAAAAAAAAAAAAAGAATTCTTGGCTAAATGAGTGGTTGCAGTATTGCTTTTTGTTGGGAGTTTCTCAGGTTGAGTGCTGCGCCATATGGGGGATGAACTATTTCTTTATGTGAAAAAAAAATGTCTTTTATTTTTCCCATGAACAATAGCAACAAATTTTCTATGTAAAATAACTTGGGCCCAGTGTATAGAGTTCACTTGTATGTTCGGAATTCTTTGACTTTTAAGGATCATTGAGATCTAGTGGAAGTTGAAGAAATTGTCCTTGATCTGTTATCAGGCTATTGAAGAATTTAAGAAGGGAAAAGTTGAATACAGAGCAGATAAAACTGGGATTGTTCACTTACCGTTTGGAAAGGCAGATTTTTCCGAGGAAGATCTGATCGTCAATTTCCTAGCGGCTGTGGTATGCTCTCCCCTTCCCTAACCCACCGACACACTCTCATGCATATATACACCCCATAAGTGTAAATGGCTTTGACTTTTTATTTACTTCTCAGAAGTTATATATGTTTTGTGACTGGCAGAAATCAGTTGAAGGAAACAAGCCATCCGGTGCAAAAGGAGTATACTGGAAAAGTGCCCACATATGTTCGTCAATGGGGCCTTCTATTCGGCTTAATATAAGGGATATGCTTGATTACAAGCTTTAATCAAATGACTGGAAGGAACACTAAGTTCGTGAATGTCCAACGACAGAGAAAGCATCATTTGAGCTTTAGGAAGTCAAGGAGTCAAAAGGGTGAGGTTAAATTGATGTTGTAGGTGGTCGATATCTTTCTATATGCATGCTTAGCATAATTTCTTGTAATTTTATATGATCAATATATATTACACAATTTAACCTGACCTTTCTCCTCTTCAAGATGATGTTTCATCTTTTACTTGTGAAGGGTTATTTCTTCTGCTGTCAGATAAACGGCATGACTAGTTAATATTGTCGCCCTCTCTATAGAAGAAATTTTTCCTTGTAATATACAGTGTTTTCAGAACAAATTACTACAAACCAAAAATAATTTAGTAGAAGTATTTTTAGTTCATTTTTAATTAAAATTAGTTATAGTAAATTGTTCTCACTCAAAGCACGAACTAAAATTCCTATATTAAAAGAAAATAAATTTCTTGTATCGAGAACAATTCCGTCTGAAAGATCGGACTTTGCAGTAATTTTTTCGACACGTAGTGCCAAGTTTTCAAAAGAAATACATTTGGTACCTGAAAAAATTTCTATTCTGGTACCTGATCCAAATGGTCTGCTCGATTTGTTATATACTTTTGCTGTCCCAGTGATGCATTCTCTGGGGTTGGATTCTATATTACTTATTTATTGGTCGTGGTTCCAAATCGATATGTTTCCATAACATGGTAAATTAGAAATAGGGGAATAGATCTTCTCAGCAGTTTCACAAGATGATTGCATCATTGTATTGTTTAGATTAGTTCTTAATGTTTGGAGTTCTAAAGTGTTAGTCTTACTAGCATAACATGAAATGGATTCTCCGAAGGGTTAGATGAGACCCGTTAAAAGGACTTTTTTAGCTATATATACACTTTAATATTCAACCAGTTATTTTAGGTTGTAAAACTGAACTTCAAATCCATGCTCGAACTTGAAATTGAAGAAAAGAATATATAACATGTGTGGGGAGTCCACACTTCATGTACAATGTGTCATTCTTCCATACCTGTTTGTGTTTGAAGATTTATACACTTTATATTGTCCAATTCAAATCAAAAGCTTCAAAAATTTAGAACAGGAGATCCAATAAAGAAGTTGAGAGAGTGAGGGGGGAGGGCTAAAAATTGAAGAGAAAAGCTATAATATTTGAAGGTAACAGAAGGCTAACAATAAAGACTCCAAAGCTTTGAGAAGATGTTTAGCAGGTCCTACCGGAGGATCATTTCTATGTGCGACAGGGACTGATCTAAAAGGGTTGCTAAGGGGACAACAATATTTAAAAATAATTTCATGTGGTTCCAGCACCTCCCATATTAGGTTTTTAGTTCCCTATAACAAATCATATAACATTCAATATAGTTTTTTAGCTTCCTATAATAATTTATACCATGTTTGGCATCCCCTCCTATAATAATTTATATGACATTCATCACCCCCATATTTAATTCTGGTTCCGCCCTTGACTTGAGATGATCAACTCCTAGAAGATTCTCGCATGAGATTAGCTTCCAATCACCCCATCCACAAATATATTCATACACAAGCAGACTTGAATTACTTGATACATTGAGAGACCATACCTTACATACGATGTGGACAGGTAACTACCACTTGATGATCCCTTGTCGACTTTCCAGACAAAAATCTGAATAAGCAGGAGCAATATCAACAAGAGAGAATCAGCTGGAATGAATGCAGAAAACTAAAATAGAGGTCACACAATTCAAAAGTTATAACAGCCTCTTGCATAAATTGTTAAATGACACAAGTACTTGTCAATAAACATGCCTCAAAACCAGGAAGTTGAACCTCACAACAAAATTTCAATTAAACAAAATGAAGAAATTTAGCAAACATCTACACGCTGACTTGATAAAGCCCCGAGCCACAGCCTTGGAAAGTTTCCAGTCTAATGGCTCAATAACATAGTGAGCCTCTTCTTCTCAACTTCGACTGCATCATACTACAACATCAACCGAACACAAAACATTACCCAAATTGGGAAACAAACCATGCCGAAGGGGCTGTCTAAATTTACTAAAGCATGGGGAGAATAGTAGAAACGTTACTTTCATTTATTTGTGTATGCATATAAGAACTAACTTCTATCTTTTCTTCAGACGAAGCCTCATTCAGAAGCGGTGCATCATGATAAATTGAACATTTGCACAGGCCAACTTCGTTTTTGTCCACCAGAACCAATCCCTATAATCTCCAGGGAAATGTCAATACAACGATGCTCAGGAGCACGAGCAATGCTGATTCGTGATACAATCTTTGCAGCAGGGAACGCATCAGATCCAACTGAAGCTGATGTGTCAACATCAGGCTTTTCTAAGGACATTACAACTGGTTCTGTAAAAGTTAGAATCGTCTGGGCCCAATGTGTCGGGGGAGTATAAGGAGATGTGGACAGAACAATAGGTCTTTCTGTGCAGAATCTTTCTGAGAAACCAGTATCAAACCATAGGACAACTCCATAACACATGGTGGTTTTATATATTGAATCTGCAGAGTTGTCTTCGGCCTTATACAACTTTGGTTTCAACTCGAATGTTGAAGTGAAGTCCATTTCATCCAGTGTCATCTTCGCCAGATCAAATGACTGAATAGGAAAGAGATTACAATTCAGACTACAACACACCGAATGTACTCAAGTAAGAATGAAGAGAGGAACCATTAAAGACAATAGTACCTTGTACACATTTCACATAAGTTAAAATAGCTTAGTAATTTTCACATAAAATTAGCTTGATGATTCTCACATACACTGGCATTAATTTTTCCCCCCCCTCAAAATGGATAAGCATTTGGAACCCTGAACAAGATTAATTTGGTTGATGACAGAAGATTAATATATATGGAGTTCAATCCCAACATTGTTACTATGCGGGATAGTGCTTTCTGAACATTTCAGCTTCGACATTTGACCTCATACTGATCACACCCAAAAGTTTGAGCTTTAATGATCTAATGAAAGCACTTGTAAACCCGAAGAAGAGGAAGACCCCGAAGAGATGGAGGAAGAACACTTGCAAACCCATTGCTTGTTATGAATAAAGAAATGAAATGATCTAAAAAATGTTGTTTCCGAGTTTCCACTGGTAAATATAACAGGAAACGCACTGACAGAAGATCACTGAACTACATTTATGGGTACAAAAGTAGGCCCTCTTTGTTTGCAACATTACTAGTCCCGGGACTATGAGTCTGATCTGGATTACAATGGGAAATTAAAGATGGTCGGATTGCTAATCTGGAGAACTAATCCGAGTTACCGTTTGTTTGACTAATTTGTGAAAATTTTCATTTTACCGTTTTGAACAGAAATCCAAAGTAAATTATTCAATTTCTAATCACATTTTTAGTGATTGATAAATTTGCTAGGGATAATTTTGTATTTTTGCTGCCTAATCCAAGCCTTCATTTGTTGAAAGGCACCATCCCATGGCTTTCTAAAAGATGTTTAGAGTGGGATTTGTAGTCCGATCTGGCCTCGTAATCCGGGCACAAATTGCACTGCCAAACGCATTTTTTGTGGGGTCCACTGGCATCTATGTCCAATCTGACAACTCCAGAAGATGTAAACAAACACCACCATAGAGTATAACATAATAAATAACGAAAACAGCAAACTATTGCTAGCTGATTTAATGTATAAATGTACACCTCACCACACATGTTACCGAAATTGATTTTAATATGCTTACCCTTGTCATACTTACAACTAGAAAAATATTCAATCAGTATGAAACATTCCATCCAGCTAGCAATAGTTGGAGGTGCTTGTTACATAGTATTTTCGCATGTTTACATAGTATTTTCACAAGTTTCAGGAATGTTTCAACCATAGATGGTTGGGTCACACTTTCTTATAAGGTCAGTTTTATCGATAAGCTTCATTTTTCATTTGAATCTGAGCAATGGTGGCAGGTAAATTTCAAACAAGTCTACCATATTTATTAGTGGGTCCACACATATGTAACTTGGAAGAATCTGCCCTATTGCTCTCATTTTCATGAATGCATTAATTAGAACATTTCCTAAAGCATGCATGGAGGAACCTTGGCACATTGAGGCTTCTACCGTACAAGGTGGTTGGTAAAAAGACAAACTAAAATCTCAGTATGATAAATAATAATCCCAAATTAGCAAAACAAATGGAGACACATATCTAAGTATCCATTTATGTTTTCCTTTAAAATTAAGAAAAATTAGAACTCTAACCTGGAGAACAGCAGTATCAGTGACTATATGACTGCTATCAAGGACATCGACTATAGGAAGCCGAGCTGCCTCTTCGATAAGTTCATTGCCTATGCAAGACATATTAAAACCATATACATTTTCCCAAAATGGCACACTAGTGCCACCTCTTCCAAAGCCAGCTACAAACTGAAAAGAAACTCAAAAGGTTACATTCGCTAGCTTACACCAACAAAATAAAATCCAGAGGAAAAATCGAAGACAAAAATGTGTGTGAAAACTTACCATAGTAGCAGTATCGGGAAGAATGGCACCTCCAGGCTTTAACCATCGATCGCGAGCAAACAACACAGAAATCAGCATTGACTCGTAGAGTAAACAGTAACCCATCCATTCACTCACCAACACATCAATACTGTTGGGTTCAATAAGTTTGGAATTATCAAGTTCTTCAACCATCCTGTTAACTACTCGTATTACCCCAGTTTCCTGACTGCTTCCATTCCACAAAAGGCCATTATCTTTTGCAATCTGCACTTTTCCACAACCAAAATTTTTAAATTTTTAAAGCAGTTTTGAAGAATCCATGAAATTGCCAAGAGGGGAAAATAGGGGAAAGTAAGGTAACCGGCTATATCAGATTAAGAATTTCAAGAGTACACACTTGTGTTGCCACTGCAGCCATCTTGTCGCTACCATCAACTGCAATCACACTTGAAGCTCCAGCTTGGGCAGCAAATAGACTGATACAAACAAGAACAAGAACAAGCTACATCTACTAGTAACTAATAACCATTTAAGCAGGTATAATTTGGAAAGGAGACCCAAAAGAGAGAAATTTACAACATGAAGAAATCTGTTGTCCATTATATAAAAAACGTGAGCTTAGCCATTTAACTTAAGAAACGGTGGGATACACCGGTCGAGAAACTGCAAATTAGCAGATACAATGTCTCTTGTCAATGATCATTTAAGCATATCTAATTTCATGATTACATAAGCCATGTATCTGATATCAGTAACTAAATATAGGAATAGAATATACTATAATCCAAATGTCATTTTCCTTGATCTAAAAAACAAGTACTGGAAACGAAGTAGAGAAAATACATTTGGTATGAAAGCCCATGATGAAGACTTTGATGAACTCCTAGTCATAAGGATAAGACACAGGTTAACTGGATGCATTTTTTATCCATGATAATATCACCTGACCAATGCAAAGGATTAACTGAAGGAGACAAATCTATCTTGATTTGTCCAGGGGGAGCTACAGCCCACACAAAGCTTCTACTTAATTACAGAAATTAATCATCCAAAAGTATTACAATAATATGGACTTCAAAGGAAAAATTAAAGACAAAATACTGGGACGCATCACATGCATGTCCTTTAGTACTCTCTAATTACAGCAGGGAGAGCTCAACCCACATTTGATGAAGAAATTACCATGGGGTACCAAATGAATTTAGTTTAATCTGGCACAGACAAGAAAATACATACATTTCACAGAGAGAGAGAGAGAGAGAGAAACAATATACCGACAATAACATGCACATTTAGCAGTACAGTAATAAGTAATAACTAAAGACCATGACCATATATTCATCTGTTACTGGGACGATGGCAAGTCGCAGTTAGCAGAGGCGAACAATAGCAAAGTAAGAGTTTTCAAGGAAGTAGAAAGGAAAAGACATGAATGAATTAAAAATCATTTCCAAATTAACAATCAAGAGAAAACCTATCACCTCAGTATGCCAGTCCCGCATCCGACATCTAGAACCGCAGCACCATGCAGAAGAGAAGGATTATTTAAGATGGCATCTCTGTAAGCTTCAGTTCTTACCTACATAGACAAAATCTGATTTCTAAGTAGGAAATACAGGAGATAAGATTTCTTTTCCCCAAAACAAACAATAATTCCATCATAGCATGGCAAAAGAGTTCCTTCGGACAGTGGAGTGAAATTATATTTGATACCTTATCACTTATCATCTCTCTGTGGATTCCAAATGAACTGTATGATCCAAAATAACTCTTATTAATGCTTCTTATTGAGTTAGCTGTCACATTTGCAAAAGAAACCCTCAAACTCTCATCCATTAATATCCTACCAGAGTCATTCTCTTTGACATCAACACCATTGACTTCAACCTCATCAAAACAATTTCCCATGTTTGAATAGCTCACGGTAGTGGAAGCAATCTCCTTCATTTTATTCCCACATGAAATACTCATTTCATGTAACTGTGATTGTAATTCTTCTTCATCATCAATATGAATATCTTCAAACTTGATAAGATCCTTCATTTTGTCAACTGATGAGGAATCCTCATCATCGTCACAGTCTTCGGCAAAATTGTATAAAAGCGGATCTTCTAGCAGATAAGGTTTTAGATATCTGTCATCTTCCCATGGAAGCCTGCTACTGAAACTAAATGTCTCATGTAAATGATTATGCAGATCTTGCTTTGTCTGGAGGGTAAGTCCACAACTCCAACATCTATTTTCTGCTACCTGAAGAAAAATGTACAAGGCTAAGCAAATCTAAAGGCTGAAGTTTTCTGCATAAAAAGTGCATAATTTTATTCCAAATAACTTTCCATATACACTTTGAATAATACTATACAACTCACATGTTACAATCTGCCTGGTACATCCACTGTCTAGATTTTCAATTTTGAATCCTTAACATAATACATTCTTTCTTCTTTATAGTATCTCCTCATGTGCTACCTCATCTCCTTCCAATACGATTTCACACTTCCGTACAAGCATCATTTACATCCCCAATGGTATAAAATCTCTGAGCTATCAAGGTAAAGATATATGACTTTTACAAAGCTGCGGTTGACTTCAACACATTTATGAGTCTCAAATGTCAAATTATATTGATGGCCTATCTAAAATTCAGATCCCTCCCCTACGCTAGTGTCACAGGAACAAGAGAAGAGTATTTGTGCACAGACCAAGCAATGCTCAATAAAGCACTTAAGACACAAAATATCACATAATATTAGTTCACACTGAAAAGCTTGAAGTTTTGCCAATTCATAGTCTGATGTGTGAAGGCTTAACGGTGTTTTGGCAAGAATACCTTCTTGGGCTACTCATGGAATGTAAGAACCAGATGATTCATGTTGGGTGTACCTCCAAGTCGGAGGGCTTTTGTGTCCAAGTTTAAGTATCGGTGTCCTTATTTGAAAGTTAAAAGAAACTTTCCTATGAAAACTTGGAATTTGGGTCCTTACTTGATGGTTAGGGAAAACTATAAGGACCATGGGTGTGATTATAGCCAAGTGGGCTATAAAATCCTTGTTTCTTTTCTGATTTGTGTGATGCAAGCAGAAGAGTATTGGTGATGGGCACAGCTTTGGGTCTGCACTGCTTTGTAAATTTGATTCATTTTCAGGCCTCATATTTTGAATAAAAATATAAGTGTTTTGATTAAGTAATCATACTAAAATAGAGGGAAATATTTTGGGTATCTTTAGAGCAAGATCTTGAGGAGATAAAGTTTTGTAATTGGGAATGAACCGTAGAAATCATTGGTGATGGAAGGAATAACCGTTGTTTTGGGGTTCTCCTTTGGGCATCAGTAATCTAGTTTGGGTATTCCCTTGTTGTTTTATTTTTGTGGCCATACTCTTGTATCTATTTGAGATTGATATTCCTCACCTATACACGAGGTGATTTGAATTGTATTCTCTTTATTTTTAGTGGATTATTTTTTAGGTATGTAATCCCATGTGTTTTTTACTCTCGGTTTGGAGAGGTTTTTTCCACATTAAATTTCAATATCTTTTACATATCACTAATTTTGTGCGTGTGGTTGATTATCATATTCTTGGATTGGGGCCATATTTATTATTTGATTCTGTTGCGATTTGGGAATGGGTTGAGCACTTGATTGCTATTTCCAACAAGTGGTATCGGAGATGGGATAGAGCTCTTATGCGTGTTTGATACCATCAAGTGGTATAATATTTTGGTTTTCGGTCTTTTTTATTGGCAAAATGAACAATATTAACACAATTGAGATGATATGTTTGAATAGTTCCAATTACTATATTTGGAAGAATAAGATGAAAGATCTTTTATATATGAAAGATATGTATTCACCGGTATTTTCAAAAGACAAACCTGCTTAAAAAACCAAGGAATGGAAAATTTTTCACAGAAAGGTTTGTGGGTTTATTTGCCAATGGGTTGATAATAATATTTTGAACCATGTGGTGGATGAAACTAATGCGAAGACACTTTGGAAAAAAATGGAGCATTTGTTTGTTAAGAAGACTGATAATAACAAAATATATGTTATTAGTCAGATGATGTACTCGTGGTATGAAGAGGGTAAGCCTATGGCTGAGCATTTGGAGGAATTTCCAAGGTTTGATCGTGCAGCTGAGCAATATGAGTGTGAAACTCGATGATGAGTTACAAACATTGTGCTTTTTATGGACACTACCACATTCATTTGAGACTTTGAGGACTAAGTTGTCCAATTCTGCACCTAATGGGAAGATCACCATGGCTATGGTGAAGAGCTCTATGATGGGTGAGGAGATGAGAAAGAAGACCATGGCTCATCTTTATGTGCCAGATGCTCTTGTTGCAAAATCTAGGGAGGGGAGTCAGAATCGTGATTCAAGAGACAGAAGGTGCTTCAAACAAATATTTACTGTTATTATTTTTCCGTAATCTTTCAAAAGATTTTTTTTTTATGCTATTAGACACCAAGCAATTCAGTGAAAGGGTCATCTCCTAACAATTTCAATTCACAACCGTTTGGCTAATTTGAAAGGTTTCAATAATTTTGGAAACAATGTTTGGAAATTGTCCAAAATCTTTTGATAATTTCCAACAGCCAACTAAAATTTTCCAGCAGCCCAATATTATGGAAATACACAACTTTACACAACGGTAAATCCTCAGAAATTAAGTCAACCGTAATAACTAACTTCTAAATGCACATCGAATGAAAATTGATTAATATTCACTTTCAAAATGTTCTCAGTGACATCAGAAAGTGATGTAAATTTTCACATAAAAACAAAAAGGTGCAACCATTTACACAATTGATCCCGTATCGTTGGACTTTTCCCGGTATTGGTACCCTCTATGGGCTCTCTAATATGAATGCACAAAATTATAGAGATTTTTTGTGTTTTATGAAAAAGTATGCCATGAATGAAAGTGTAGTAAAACTGGGTCATCAATCCCTTTTATAGATAATGCGGTGTATTTTCGTAAAATAGTGTCANNAAAATTGCAACATTTCAATCTGTAGGGGTGCAACTCTTAATCAAACGTTGCTACATTTCCAAAAGTCACAACCTTTCATTCAAACATGGGATTACTTTAAAAAATCCCTACAATTTGTTCTCCACACCTTCGCAGTGTGAAATTCATTGTGCTGTTAGCCCCATATATTTTGTTCTTAAATATTTTGATGATAATTAAAATAAGATAATTAATTTTATTAATACTCATTATTTACTAATATTATTTTTTAGTATTTCATGTTTTAAGAAAGAGCATCACAGTTCAAACAAATCCAACAGCCAACTGTAGCTCATCAGAAACCAACAGCTGACGGTCAGATGAGTGACAGCCGACGATCAGATGACTGCCGACGGACAAAAGCCTATCAGTCGACGGACACACAATAGTCTCTTGTCAAGGGCTTGACAGCCAACAGTCACAAGCTCAGTTATAAAAAATGTTTATTCATTGTCATGTTTCAAAAACTTTGTTCATAAACTCAAACTATCTTTGAACACTATAAATAGAGGTATTGAGAAGAGGTTCAAGCCATCCAAGTAATAATTCATTTATGTACTTCTCTCTCTAAATATTCTCAATTCTTTTCAAGCTTTAAAAAGCCTAGTACTTTTCACTTTTATATATACATCCATAGGTATTCTTGACTCTTGATAAAGAGTTTAAAATTGTATCTATTGAGTTCTAACTTGAGGTATTGTCGCAAGTGAAAAAGGACTAGCATTTGGAAAGCTAGTGTCACGCCCCGCAATCCGTGACCCAGGACGCGAGCTAAAAGAAAAGAAAATAGAATAGTAACTAACCCTGTCAAAACCAAACCAAACCA